>JAQGBE010000040.1:0-37005 GCA_034698225.1 Scheloribates latipes | reverse complement strand
CAGTTAAACAAATGTGAAATTGAAATGAAAGGCAATGAAGAGAGTGACGCGAAAAAAGTGTTTGAAGACTTGGTAAAGGATATAACTAAGCTTGGTAATTATATCAATTGTGTGATAGTGGAATTTTATGTGTAAATCATTGATCACCAGGTGAAGAGCATTCCGAAAATGAGATTATTAATTGTCAGACTGAAGTCATTCAGATTGAAATTGTGTCGGTTTCTGATGACGTGATCCAAATGGATATGAATGGACAGAACGAAGCCATTATTCAACCGGAGATTGTGAGCGAAGACAATCAGATTGAACGGAATCTCTCGGATGAGGGCCAAGAAGAAGTAAATGAAGTGACAGGAGAAGAGACAGACATTGAAGTAGATGATAATTGTGATCAAGAGATTGAGCATGATAGTTTTGATGCAAATAGAAATGATCAGGACTATGAATACACATCTGATGAAGAAGACAATAATGATCTGATTTATGGCGACTTCTGTTGTAATATTTGCCGGAAGGAGTTTCGCACTAAACGAGGTCTTAATAGACACCGATTATTGAGTCACAAAGTGGTGAAGACTTTGGTTTCATTGAATGAAGAGATAGCGGACAGCAGTTCGAAAATCAAATCATTGGTATGTGAAGAATGTGGTAAACAATTCAGCAGAAGAGGTGTTCTGAATCAACATAAACTCATTCACACTAACCCTCAAATCAAACCTTATGCTTGCGATCACTTCCAGTGCGGCAAAAGATTTTTCTGGAAGTCAGGTCTATTTGAACACAAAAAGACAGTTCATTTCAAAGGAGAACCATTCAAATGTGATTTCAACGATTGCAACAAAACATATAAAACAGAGCAATATTTAAGACAACACAAAGAAAGGATACACCAGAACAAGAGATCCTATGCCTGTGAATATCCAGGTTGTTCTTAGCGATTCAAGTACAGTAAAACCTTGAAAGTGCACCGTCTAATACATACCAATGACCGGCCCTTTGTTTGTCACATAGCGGACAGCAGTTCGCAAACAAAGCCATTCGTATGTGAAGAATGTGGTACACGATTCAGAAGAAAAGATTATCTGAATAAACATAAACGCATTCACACGAGCCCTCAAATAAGACCTTACGCTTGCGATCACTTCGGGTGCAACAAAAGATTCTTCTGGAGGTCAAATCTGAATGACCACAAACAGACAGTTCATTGCAAAGGCAAACCATTGAAATGTGATTTCAACGATTGCAACAAAACATTTAAAACAGAAGTTTATTTAAGTAATCACTTAGAAATAGTACACCAGATCAAGAGACGATATCGCTGTGAATATCCAGGTTGTTCTCAGCTATTCAAGAGCAGTACCAGCAAGAAAGTGCACCAAATGAGACACAGAGTGAAGACGACATTGATTGAAGAGGAAGCAGAACGCAGTTCGCAAAAGAAGTCATTCGTATGTGAAGAATGTGGTAAACAATTCTGCAGAATAGATGTTCTGAATCTACATAAACGGATTCATACGAGCCCTCAAATCAAACCTTACGTTTGCGATCAATTACAGTGCGGCAAAAGATTCTTCTGGAAGTCAGGCCTAACTGAACACAAAACAACAGTTCATTGCAAAGACAAACAATTGAAATGTCATTTCAATGATTGCAACAAAACATTTAAAACAGAGGCATATCTGAGAAAACACAAACAAAGGAAACACCAGAAAAAGAGATCCTTTCCCTGTGAATATCCAGGTTGTTCTCACCGATCCAAGAGCATTTTTAGTTTGAAAGTGCACTGTCGAACACATACCGGCGACCGGCCTTTTATTTGTCTCATTTGTAGCGCAAATTTCGTCAGTATTTCAAATCTAGATAGACACAAAAGAATAAAACACCCAGACACATTTTAAATATGGCTCTTTGAAAGCATAAACATGTATCTTGAGATTCTTCAATGACTCAGACCTGTATGCCATTCGCAAATCGACCAAGAGAACACAAATTTCTACTTCATCACTCTAAGTCCAACCAAACATATTCCTCCTTCAATTGAAATGTTTATCACCAAGCTAATTTAACACTAATTCTTGAATAAAATTAGCCCACATTCAAATTTCATAATCAGCCAACAAGGACAAATCTCTGTATAATAAATAATAGAAACTCAATTAAAATAACACTCGATTGAAATCGATCTGATTCATTAATCAGCAAAAACCCAGTAATAATTTGGACAAATATCGTGATGAGAATGAAAAATTTCAATATTATTATTTTGATATTAATCTTTTCGGTCAACACATTGATTGTTTTCAAATTCGGTTCAACCCATGTCTTGTGATATACCTATAGAAACCGTTGTGACAACAAATGAATTTCAATCAATTCTTTTTGATATTCCATTGCCTTTGAATATAAGTGAAGAACAGAGACTTGTCTTCGGCTTAAATGACATTGTATTTAACGCTACCGACAGACAACCTGTTCAGTGATATTGAATTCGACTTCAATTAGAAGACAATACGAGTTATTGAGAGTTGTGGTAATGTCTGACCAGGGATGGCCAAGGGGGGGGGATCAGCCCAAAATCCCCCCTGGCTCGGAAAATCTTGAAAAATCCCCCCCTGAGTTTTGAGGCTCGGACCCCCTCCCCGGAAATGGCTGCCGCGCGAAGCGCGGCGGCCATTTTCGGTGATTTAAACCGGATTAAATCGTGATTTAAACTGGATTTAACCACAATTAAGCTCAATTAACGTTAAATTAACTAAATTAACGTCTAAATAAGCCGAAAATCGAAAGAACGGCTTAATTCGGACGTAATTAACCTTATTTTAACTGGATTTAGCCGAAAAATGGCGGCGGCCGCCATTTTGTCTATCACCCCCTGATCCCCCCCTAGGATTTTTGGCTGAAAATTGCGCAATATCACCTCCCTGATCCCCCCTGAGTAGGGTCAAGCTTGGCCATCCCTGATCGAGATTAACATTCGATTTCGAGTTTGTTAGAGACATAAATAGATATCAATAGAAGAGTTTGAACACAATAACAGTATAGTTACACAACTGTTCAAAATAGTAGACAATTGTCAGCAATTTTTATTTATTTATTATTTACTCGGAATTTTTGAATTAGTCATTGAATGGAAAGATTGTGAGCGAATAACTCGAGTCACTACTCACTACTCGGTTGGCTCGTATTGTATGGCAATTTGAATTAAAATGCAAGTAAGACCACTTAAAATTAGACAAATCTCATGCCATTATCATTAATAACAAAATAGGACATGTTTTGGGACATTAGAACGATCTTCGAGTTGCTTCAGGTCTACTCATCTTGTGGCATAAATTACACAAATTGTAAAATTGTATAGTGGGCAAGATATTAATAGCATCCATGCCATTCAAATTGCTTTTGATAAAGTATCTATTCTAGAACATTCTGGATGAAATTAAAAAATTTTGTTTGTCAGATAGATTTTATTAAAGGTTAATGTTAACAGCTATTCAAAAACAGCTTTTAAGCCCATGTTAAGTCAATTGTAGTTTTAAAATGGCAATTGACCAAATGTAACAACAACCATTTTAACTTGATAAATTGTATAAAGGTATTTAAATTCAATTTCTATCAATCAATTATGATAGAACATTTGAATTTTTGGAGCAATACATAAAAATTAGAATCAGATGACTCTTAGTTGACACAAGCCAATTACAAATTGCAACGTTTGTAAAAATATAACAAGGCAATTTTCTGCATATGCAATTTTGATATGACTTTCAACATACTTATACATCATAGCAATGTTAATGACATGTATATTTCAGATTTTGATAATTTCTGATAATTTCTTTGGATATATTCCAAATTTTCCATGGTGAAATTTAGCTGAAAATTGATTATCGTCTATTCAATAATCAACATAATATTTTAAATTTTTTATCTGCTGAGACTGAAGGGGTGACTTAAAGTAGAAAAATGGGTCAATTTCCCTCTATAACTTGAAATATCCGCTTCGAAGTCTTAATATATGGGTTTTGATACCATTCTACTACACGTCTGTATTACCAGACTTATTATTTGTGGCAACAATTGATGGCAATTAAGGGAAAGTCGCGTCGAGTGAAGCGATTGTCCGATGGCTTGCATTGAGTCGTCATTTGTTGTCAATTGTCGACTCATTTGGAGCGCAAAACAGATGTCGTTTGAAATGTGAGACAAAAAGTGTATCGATTGAAGACATTTGAAGACAACTGAAGAGCGAAGACTCCAATGGATTCGCTTCGACAGGCGATCCAGTCATTAGGGCCTCAGATCTTCGACATGACGGGTGATCTGACGTTATGGGTGTCCATCATTGGCACGACGGACAAGCGTTCAGTCAATCAGTTGATCCAAATGATCGAAAACAAGAATTCTGTGCAGAAGTACAATCTGGCCGATCGGATATTGCGCGACGGCTGGCACGCCGTGGCCACGCCTGGTGTCCAACGCGACACTGCGCCAGAGGTGACAATGAGCGAGGCAAGTGAGCCACACCCGCAACAACCCAGTGATGCCAAAGACGACGATTCCGACCAGTCTTTGACGCCTGACTTGTCTGAAGAGATCAGTAAAACAATTATTGAGCCGATGGTTGAAACGATTGAAAAACAGGAACAAACAGAAAGCGGCGATAAGACTGAAGCGATTGATGCCGAAGAAGAGCTGCCTTCGAGTGGCACTTATGCGGACGCGTCGCCCGAACTTTTGAGTCCAGAATCTTACAAAACTTGTGTCGACTCTCCAGAAAAGGCCAATAAGTTACCGACCAAAGAGAAGTGCGAAAGCGATTCATTTCCTTCGATGGCTATATCGACGCCGACCTCGACATTCAAAAGAGACTCCGAAGAGAGAGCCGGCAGTCAGTCATTGACATTATCGCCGATCACTCTATTGTTCTCAAACTCACACAACAAACTCAATCTCTCGCCGACCATCTCATTGAACATGTCTTCCACTTCTAGTCATTCACCGAAAAGCTACTCATCTTTTGAAAGCACTAAAAGCCATTCAAAGCGGTCGCCGAAGAAAACTACAGATAAGATAATCGAAGAATACAAGAGTCTAGTTCCGTATGAGTCCTACTGTTCAGAAGAGAAGTTCTTCGGCAATCCGACCGATGAGACCAATCATTCAATCGTTTCCGAAAGTCTTTGCGATAAAGTCATTGAACAAAACGTTAAAAATTTAAATTCCGATAAAAATTGAGACTTAATTGAACACTAATTTGGTTGAAATCATATGAATATAACCACAAATCAAACGCATCACTAAATAATTGCAATAATCACTGTTTATATAAAACAAATCGAACTGAGCTATAATTGTAAAACAAAAATTGAATCATCCCTTCAGTCGATACTTTCGTAATATATCAGTCACTCTTCGATTCTAATGAAAAGGTAATAAAATTTGTAAATTTTATAAACATTATTATTATTATTATTATATTAATAGCAGAACTGAAACAACAAAATGCGATCATTTGTTGGGTTGAGACCCGTCTGCCGACGCCTTGAAGCTACTGATGGGATAGTGTTCTCTATAGAGTTCTAAATGGGTTTTTAATTCTTCGGACTGTTGGCGCAAACTGTCGGGCATCTGGTCGTAAACATCGGTAAACATTTCCATCCAATTGGGTTTCAACTGTTTCTCTGCGTTAGCGAACGCCGACATCACCTGTCGTTTGGCCTCTTCTTTCCAGCTCTTCTCCATGTCTTCGTTCCACCATGTCTTGTGCTCCATGTACTTTCTGGTCCGATTGATCGGGTGATCCCTTTGGTGCCAAACTCTCACCTCATCTACACTTCTGTAGGCACTCGAGTCGTCAGATGTCGAGTGATGTCCGATTCGGTAAGTCATGGCCTCAATCAGAACCGGTCGGTTCTCCTCCACACAGATGTTTCTGGCCATTCGAGTCGCGTTATATACGGCCAGAATGTCGTTGCCGTCCACTCTTACCGTCGATATGCCGAAAGCAGGTCCGCGGGCGGCTGTCAGTGTAAACAATGAGTGCTAGTTTATGTCCTTTGGTCTCACATTACCGATGCCGTCCCCTCTGTACTGCTCGTGAGTTGGCGTCGATATGGCGTAACCGTTGTTTCGACTATATTTTGACAATAATGAAGACTTATTAAAATATAGATTCTTTAAATTGAAACGAATACATACCAGAAGAATATAATAGGAGCGTCCAATGTGGCCGCGAAATTGAGAGCAGCTTGGGCATCGCCTTCAGAAGCAGCTCCTTCTCCGAAATAGCAAATAGCGCACCGATTCTTGGCCTCCCTTTTCAGAGCATAGGCCGCACCGACCGCCTGAGGCATTTGTGTGGCCAACGGCGAAGAAATCGATATGAAGTGGTGGTCACGACTGCCGTAGTGGACAGGCATTTGCCGGCCTTTCTCCAGATCATCGCAGTTGCCATAGCATTGGGCCATAAACTTCTCCAAACGGAATCCCCTCCACATTAGGACACCTGACAGCAGATTATCTGTTATTGATTTGTCTCGTGTGCTGACCGACAAAGACCTGCTTCTCTGTATTGACCGAACACCAGGTCGTCGTCGTTGATAGCGGCGGCCGAACCGAAATGAGTTCCTTCTTCGCCATAGTTTGTCATATAGAAAGATATTCTTCCCTGTCTTTGAGACTCATACAGAACTCTGTCCATCGAATTCAAAATTGTCATCCCTTTAAATGATAATATATAAACAGAATGATAACACCTTGCTCATATTGCCATTATGTTCGCTATCTGTTCAAATTATGTGTGCACATTCTTTTTGCCAAGGTGAGCTGAATATCATTAACGTATTTGATAGCTAATAATTACATTTGTAGTTATATAGAAACATTTGATTACAACATTTTTTCCTTAAAATTTAACGTAACTGAAAAACAGCACCATTTCAACAGTGGGCACAAATAAAAATGTCTGTCTGGTTGACCACTTGGGATTAGGAACCAGAACAATGTTTGGCAACAGTTAGGTTTAGCAAATAATGAACGAGGAGTTAAGGGATTAGCTCCAAATTGGAACTTTCAATGTTCGAGTGAATCATGAATTGTGGCACAACTGACAAACCTTTATAGAGTTTTGTTATCATTTCTTGGCTTAGGTTCGGGTCTTCCGATGGATTGAGAATTTCTCCGTTTCTGTCCATCACTCGATACACAGGAATGCCGTCGTATTGTTCGGGAATCACGAACTCCAAGGTCTCCGTCCATTTGGACCGCGAGCCCGGAAACTGTGGCCTATCGTCGAGTGCGGTGTCGGCCGACGAGTCGGTGACCGCTTGTGACGAAACGGCTGAACACAAGTATCGGCGACTTTTGGCCACACATTGAGTATTGGATGGAATTCGAGATAAAACGAGTTTTTTGTTTAAAATGCTGTTAATTAACAACTTTTTGAGAAACATTTCTAAAAACGATAATTTTTTTTTCAAATGTATTTAACTGAGTGAGGAAATCATTATCGGATTATCACAAATGGTATCGTTTATTGCACAATCACCTAATCACTAAATATGTTGTTTTTTATTCCACAAAGTTTTTCATTTTGTTTTTGTCGAATTCAGGTTTTCTGTCAAAACAACTCTTAATTGCAATCAAACTAACGATCGATTACTCCATCTGTTTGTTCGAAACTCGAGAACGACTTCGACATTGGTTTCGACAAACGCTGCAAATATTGTGTTAATGTCGTTGTCGTCAAGAGATTAGTGAATCAAGTCTTGTGTCGACAATCAGATAGTTGTTCGACACTTAAGAGACAGCTATTTGTTGACTGAATTTTAATGAATCAAAATTAAAAATATAATGAATGCTATCTAACAATGGATTAGACATTCAGTCGAACTCGATATGACATTTGTGTTTCGGTGAAGTGTTCGACAATCAGACGATGCGAATGAATGCCAGTGGGAGTGTCGATGATGTGTGGCTTCAGTTATATAACTCTTTGACGATATAATGCAATAAATGTATTAAATACTACATTCAGTCATAAATACAATAGAATAGTCAGAAAACTTGGTTTTCATAGAAATTTTGGACAATAAAAGCGAAGAATAGCTGAGTTTAGCGCAAAACCATTGCATTCATAACATTTGGCACATTCGGGGCGGCGTCGGGTTCAGCACTACCCGAACCGCTTCTTCGAATACCTGGACAACAGAAAAGAGGTTATATTTAGAGATAAGATAATCTCAAACAATGACATCACTTCTTGCACTCCAGACATTGTGATTGCAGAACATTCCACGTATTTCTGGGCCTTTATCTTTGTGGCCAACTTCTTGCCCATCGATCGCGATATGTATTTCTTGGTCTTATTGTCCTCGAGAGTGAGCTCAGTCTGACTGGCAGTCAGACCGTTAGAATGTCTGAGATCTGTTTTGGTGCCGACCAGGATATAGGGTGTGCGCGGACAGTGGTGTTTGACTTCGGGCTGCCATTTGGCCAATACGTTGTCGTAGGAGTGAATGTTATCGATGCTGAAGCACAAGAGGAAGACATCGGCCTAAGAGTGCGACAAACGATTCCAAAGTTAGTTTGCGTTGAATTTGGTGCCAATACGACGAACCCCTGGGTATGAGAGCGGTCTCAGTCTCTCGTAGTCCTCCTGTCCGGCAGTGTCCCAAAGGGTCATATTTACATCGATGTGATCGCAGCGGATATTTCCGGCATAATTGTCGAATCTGAGAGCGATTTGTTTGTTAGTCAGTATTGTCTCATAAATTGTTTGTTTTAACGGTTCAACACATCTGACAAAAAATAATAAACACTGAAAGTGAAGAGAAGTCTCATGTCTTGGCTTCAAATTAAAACTAAACAATTAATTAATAGGCGAACACTCACACAGTGGGCACGTATTCCCCGTCCGGAAACTTTCCGGTCGTGTAGCTGATGAGGAGACAGGTCTTTCCTACCGTTCCTTTTGGCACAAATTGGTGTAAGAGATTGACCGACAGAGCAGTTGACAGCACTCACCGTCGCCGACGACAACCACTTTAATCGAGCGATTGCTTGTCATTGGATGTATTGAAGGCAATCAGCGAATGATTAATGTCGTGAAGAATAGCAAAACATGAGAATCGATGAAATGAGATACGAATCCAGTGTTTGAATCACTTTTGGCGTTAATTTAAATGATTTCAGAGTGGAATCGGATCTTCAGTTTGAGTGTAGAGGCAGAGAAGGCAGAGAAGGCAGAGAAGGCAGAGAAGAGCTCAACAGTTCGGCCGCTATTTAACGACACAATAACTTTTGGTTCGTATAATCGAGTTTCGCGTAACTCATAACTCGACTCAATATCACTCTAATTATAGAGAACTTCCTTTCATTCAGTTTTCCTTTAGTTATGCCAATCGTTTGAATCTAAATCAGACAAAAAATGTTTGTACTTTTGATACACTATTCACTAAAAATTAATTAATTGAGTGGTAATCACATTAAGAGAGTGACTGCGAGTCGCTCTCGAGTCGACCCAAACGCCGGTTCTCTTCTGTTTTGCTCAAGTCTTGCAACTCTCCAACGAAAGAGAGAGGAAGTGTTGAATCATTGGCTCACAAATAGATATAACTCTGATATTAGTCTCAATTGAGTCTCGATTGTGAGCACCGCTAACATCACTATCGCTGTCACTATTGCCCACTATTACTATTACTCACCACTCGTCCCATCATTTTCTCTTCTGTTGCAGAATAAGAGAATTTTTGTGCCATAAAAGAGCTGAGAATTGAGGGCCAACTGAGAGCCAACCCATCGAAGTAGGAGTTATCTCGAGCACTCAATTATGTGCTTCGCTTTGGTTTATAGTCAGTGGCGACGAATCCATTCTTCGGATGTGGCGAACCCTCTCTCGGTTCGCAACCATTTAACGATCTGTTTATTGAATCAATTTTTCAAATATTTTGAATCATCTCAAGTGATATAACTCTTTACGATCGCATACAACTCAAACTGATTATCACTTTTGAGATTCTTTACACTCAATTCAAGTTCTGGTTATAACCTAGAAGTTAATGATCGCTAAAATTATCAATTAATTGAATGCCCGGTCTATTGACTGATCGCCTCTTTTCTGAGATTTGCAAACAGTCGTAAAGTTGAGGACAGTTTATGTCTGCCATCAGAGAAGGCCAACAAAAAGCATTTATCAACGACTTATTCAATGATGTCTTCCAAACATTCTTTGGTTTCCACGCGATACCAATGTTTGCATATCTCTGGCCTAACCTTAAACTTGATATCGCACTCAGCTATTGATGTCGTTGTTTGCAAACCGAGAAAAGGATTGCAAATCGCAATAATTTAAAGTCACATCCGTCACAATCTGTCTGTCATATCACATACAAACGACTCGTTGACAAAGACCATGTTAACATGAGGTCTAATATTAGAATTGATGACTATTTTTAGTAAATTATTTAATTACTGAGTCCAACAATCAGTGAAATACATTGGAATCTCAAGTCATTCGTCTGACTGGCGATGGAAACAATAGTTTTGATGACAATTGTTTGGCTTAAACTTTTTGCTCCACTTATTCACCAAAAGTGTATTTTAGGCGCATTTCAGATAAATATTTGTCGAGACTTCGCTCCAAATACACGGTTTCGGAAAATTCTGTGTTTATTAGCGAAGAATTTACTTAAAAACAATTATCAACTAATAGTCTGGCAATCAGTCCGTCATTCCGATGATCGTTGGATTGTCACCACCGATGGTAACCCAGAATAAGTGAAGCAATCGATGCCTTTGACAGTTAGGGCAGTGGCAGAGACGGCACTCATCGGAGTTCAATAGCGCAGAGCAGAGCAGAGCTGTGCAAAACGATCACAGCTAATGAATTCGGTATTTTCCAGGTTTGTTATGCATTGCACAAAAAGGAATCAAACATTTTTCGCACAAAAGTTTTTGGTTCTCAATCGAGTCCTACTTCAGCACAGATTTTCAGTTTGCAGTCAAGCGACCGGTTTTTCATTAGCTTTTCTGACGTCGACTCCTATTTTGCGGAGCATTTGTTTGACAGACAATACCTGATGTCATGCTTTTCGAACATTTTATAAGATTGAGTCCACAGTCGGCTCACAGATCACGACCTGATTCGGAACGCATCGACGACAGACACCTTGGGATGCAGTCCTCAGTGAGTCCTCAGTCAGTGTCTCTTTCAGACGAGGAGAAGCCAACGGTCGACGAGCGCTCCCCAGAGGGTAACTGACCAGAGCTCGAGAGCTCTGATTTGGAGTAACAAACTTGCGATAAGTGTTGCGCGACTCGCAAGTAATAACCGGATAATTATTTGTGAATTCGAGCTCTTGTATAAAACTTCCATTGATTCGAATCAAATATTATGAATGTTGGGTAAACACAGTTCCGATAATCGTTGGCAAACTTAACAAATAATTACCGATATTATACAACCAATAAATTCCCCGTAAAGTGAAACCCCAGTTGTGGACAGCCTTGAAAAGAATCGGGAATTCTTAAGGACACATATCATTGACTGTTCCTCTCGAGCGAACACTCAAAGGATTTCTTTAGAAGTGTCTTAAAGTGAGTCACGAATTGATATTTAAGTCGAATGCAAATTAATATTTGATTTATTGCTATTAGACGTGGAATCGCAGAAACCAAGAATGCATTTCATACCACAATTGGCGCTCTTCTTGATGTGGAGCGCACTGTCGCTCACCGAACCGGATGTCACGGAACAGTCGACCAATTGTTTCATCGAAAGCGACCACCAGTTGAGTGACACCAACAAAGTCTCGACATTAAGTCCGTCCGAATTGAGTCAGATTCTGATCGAAGGCTCGCATTCTTTTGCGTTTGATTTGTTGAAAGCTTTGCATAAATTCGAAGCCAAAGACAACTCGACTGGACTTCTGATGAGTCCGTCTTCTGTGTGGTCAGCGCTCGTCATCACATATATGGCCGCAAAAGGTCTGAATTTTAATTTATTTTGGTTCTCGATTTGATATAAAAGGAACAGCGAATTGGGTTTTCCCAATGAACTTGCAATTGGCATTTCAAGTGCGACAAACAATTGTTTAACGCATTTGTTCTACAAATTAATTACTAGGAGAGACCGAAACAGAGTTACAAAACAAGTTGAGACTCAAAGGAATTCCGAAATCGTCGGTCGGAATGGCTTATCAGGGCCTAAGACTGTGGAACGACTTGAAGAAGAATATGTCTAAAATGTCGGAGAAGTCAGTCGTGAGTCAAGCGAACAGAATATTCATCAACAATGAGACGAAAGTGAATCCGTGTTTCGAAGAATATTTTGAGGCCGACATTAAACCATTGGATTTCGAGTCAAATCCGACCCAATCTGTCGATTACATCAACAAATGGGTCAGCGACCAGACAAACGACAAGATCACAGACCTGGTGCCCGACGGAGCCATCAACCCGTGGACTAAAATGATAATCACAAACGCGGTATACTTTCAGTCGCAATGGTTGCATCAGTTCAACAAAGAGCTCACCACAAACGCTACGTTCTTCGTGTCGCCCACAGATGAGACCACAGTGGAGTTGATGACAATCGAGACCACTTTGATGTACGGCGTGTCCGAACAACTTCAGGCCACAGCCGTTGAGCTGCCCTACGCTAACCCCGACTACTCAATGGTCGTCGTTCTGCCCGATGTCGGTCGCGGACTCGACTCAATGATTGCGTCGATGTCGCCGTCGGACTTGTATGAGCTCGTGGCCAACATGTATGACGACGAGGTCGCTGTCCAATTGCCGAAGTTCAAGGTGAAGCAGCAGTTCGAGATGGCCGGACCGCTCTACTCGATTGGCATCCGAAGTCTATTCGACCCCCGATTCGCAGACTTGTCGGCACTCTTCGAGACCTCGTCTAACAGTAGTGTCGACACCGAAACCAAAAGCCGTGGCAATGGATTTGCGCTCAACTCAGTTGTCCACAAGTCATACATCGCGGTCGACGAAGAGGGCACCGAAGCGGCGGCCGCCACAGCCATGATCTACGCCCGATCGGGTCGACCAGTGTTTAAGACCCAGTTCGTGGCCAACCGTCCGTTTTTATATTTAATACGAGACGTGTCCACGAATTTCATTCTATTCATCGGAACGGTTCGCAAACCCGTCCAATGAGAGCACAACTCGACTCCAATTCAATTCAATTCACGTTTATTTGTAAATAATTTTGATTCTAATTTAAAATCATTTAATCGTTTAATTTCGAACATTATTATGGAAATTGAGTTTTGAATCGACACAATTATAAACGATCGAAATTTTAATAGTTCTATCGATATCACAGTTCTGTACAGATTTTGAATGCTTTAAAGTATCGAAAGTTTCCTTTTATTCAAAGTACTAATAAAAACTGTTTAGAGAACATAACATTAGAAATAAGACTAAAGTGTTAGCGAATCGAATAAATTAAAATTCAAGAGAGCTTTGTATTGATTGTAGCCTTAATTGGAATTCAATTTTTAAAAACCGATTCAAATAAAATGTTAACAAAACATATATCGAGAAAACAGCGAAACTAAACAAATCGGACAAAAAATAATTGAAAAAATAAACTGAAAAGAAGTTCTCATAATTAAAATCAATTTCAACTTATTTATAATATATATTACAAACTGATTCCTTCGTACGAAGATTTAGATCGAGGTTTAGTTCACAATTATAAAAAGTCATTTGTTTGGCTCTAAACTGATTGATATGCGAGACGACGACTACGTCTTCGGCCGATGAAGTACGCGATCAGAACAATCACCACCAGACCGGCCAACGCCGCGCCCACCGCTATCGGCACCACATCACTGATCTCAGTTGACTTGCAGTCGATCTCTGTATCAATCAAAATATCAACCAATTAGTGGCCAGAGAGGAGACGACAGCCAATCAAACCTGAATCAAAGGCTCCTTTGTTGGAATCGCCGATATAAGCCTCCACTTTGGACTCGAGGAAATTTATTTTCACGTCATTCAGGCCAACCGCGTGTCCGCCCAGATCTGCCGATTGAGCGGCCGCACAGACATACGAGTGAGCGGAGGCCACTTTGAACAAAGTCAAGCCGGTTTGGCTGAGCCGAACCTCAGTGTCTGTAAACAAACAATCAGTCAATTGAAGTACTGATCAATTATCAAATGGAGACTCACTATAAAGACTCGAGTCGTGGAAATAGGGGAACATCTCTTCGGTCAGATTGAACGACAACTCGACGGTCTGGACGAAGACTTCATTGCCGGTCTTGTTGAAGGTCAAAGTCAACTCAGCGGAGGTGTGCTCCTCGTTTGCGAACTGAATGGCAATGACCTGCTTCTCGGTATCGTTTCGGCTGCAATGGCTTTTCGTGAGGTCGACGGACGCGTCGCTCGGAATAGTGAATCCGGTCAGCCATTGAGTGGCGTTAGTATTGTTGTATGCAATGTCGATCTCAACGGCGAATCTCACGCTTATGCACGTCTTGTTCAGCGAGTGGTCGGTCAAAGTTCCATTCCAAGACTCGGGCTTAGGTGGCGTCGGCGGTTGCGGCCGAGGCGTCGGCTTTAAGGTAGTGGTGGGGACTGGAGTAGAGGTCGTAGGACTAGCTGTGGTACTCGGCTTCGAGGTCGTTGTCGGGACGGGCGTTGTGGTCGGGTTCGGACTCACTGTAGTGACGTTAGTGCTCTGTATCGTTGCGTTCTGAGTGCTGACTAATGCCAGACCTGTAATCATTGGAAGGATAATTAATTGCGGCAAAATATTTATAATTAATATACTTTTATATACAACGCAGTGAATATATATTTACAAATTCTATAAACAGCAGAGAAGCGGAACTGGCGTTCAGTTTCACTGCTGTTCATTAAAAGTCTGTTCACAATGTTTTGTTGAATCCATTGCTATTCGTTTGCAACTGATGTCAACTGATTTGCATTTTGGCACTTAATATCGGATAATAAGACAATAGCACTGAAAGACTACGACAATCGCTTATTAATTAGCACTCGATTCACATGATTAATGAGTAATGACGCTTAAATAGGTTTAGATTAGACATTGAATTGAAGTTCAATTAAAAGCTCGAAGACTTGACTGATAGGATGAAAACTGATTTTCAATCGGTCTGACTATCAAACAATTGAACGATAAAAGTCCACAAAATAGACAAATAGTGGAAAATGAATATCAGTATTGATAGAGAAAGACGCAAATACTCGAGAAATCAATTTTATTGAATCACAAGTATCTCATATCTTGTGCACTCATTCAGGGGCCGAGCGAGAGGTCGCCGAACGGCCCGAAGAGTTGGACTCTGGCTGTGAATCAGAACAGACATCTGATGTCGACATTTGCCGATACTCTTATCGCCATTAGATATATCAAAAACTACTAAAATATCTATTTTTCATTAATTTTATACTACATTTACTGTGAAATAAATCCAACATTTCTTTATATCTCTGTAACTAAAAACTGTTTACCATTAAGTCTGTCGTCTATACAGCAAATGACAAACAATTTGCTGACAATAAGTCGCGATTTAGACAATAGTAGACGAAAGTCGAGTCGTTTAGCGAGCAATAAATATACGACAAAAATATAGCGAAAATATAGATTTGTTTTGCGATCGAAACGACGCAAAACTTAGCGATGAGTCAAACAATTGGCTGCAAAACAGCAAATACGGGACACAAATCATTAATACATTCAGAGCTTTAGCTTCTAATTTAGATATGGATTAAAAATCCCAATTAAATAAAAAGCAAATTAACGCCAATTATCTGTGAGGCAGACAAAGCGAGATCTGATGACAATACTGACCGATCGATACGAAGAAGGCGACCAACCATTTGCTGTACATCTCGGCTGCGGTTCGGCGACGGACACAACAAGACGTTAAACAAACTAATGATAATTAAGTGAAGACTTATTGATCGGAATTGAAATCAAACAAAAGCCAAACGATTGAAACCAAATCGAGTGATACTGAGAATCGAGTCTACTCTCTGAAACTCCTCTTATGATGTCTGCGATTGTGTTATGTGTGTTGTGTTGCGATCTTCACAACTGTTGGCGACAATTCACTGACATTTAGGGCATTTGCGTCACACATCCAATACTATTGAGGGGAAAGTTGGTCTCAATGTGGCCAACAGTGCCGCTGTTGTCCCAATGACTTGTCAGATGTGCAAGATATGACCAAGATATGACCAAGATACTCGTGCAAAATCTGCTCGTATGCGTCACACCCGGTCACGTTCGCCGGTCATCAGTCACTGGACGGTCGACCCACCGATCACTTGGACTCATCGGTCGGGGATTTGTCGGCGAAAAGTGAAATCCAGTCAATTCAGTCCATTGAGTGACGAATCCAGGGATTTGTCGCCTGAGTTGACGAAGTGAACCAATGATGGCATGACTTGCGGTCGATTCGGTATCTTTTGCCACATGCGGTCAGCATTGAGTACTGCCAGTGAAGGTCATCACTAAAAGTAATGAAATGTTTTCTGAATGTTTGGAAATGCGAGTGAATTGTCAACACAATACACAATATCTGTTTGGCGTCAATGTGTTGACAATGTGTGTGATTCGGTTCCAATCAATCATTCAGTGAAAACATTTGACCCAAACTCACAATTGACTATCAATTGACTTCAACTCTTGACAACTCTCGGCGAAGACATGTCCGAGAAGTGCGTCCGCGACAAACTGCTCGGAGTGGTCGACGACATGGAATTGATCGCTAAGTATTGCCCAAACGATTGTCTTCACTGACCAAACTTCTGTTGACACCAATGCTTGTCTTCGGCAGAGAACTCATTGAAATGGTTTTGACGCCAAAGCCGTTGCGACAGAATCTGATGCTCGACAGCAACCAATTGGCTGACCTTCTCGTGGCCAAAGACAAGGAACTCAGAAATGAACTGAATTTGGCGAAAGAACAAGAAGTGATTCACAAGAAAATCGTTGACTTGCAAGAAGAGGTCGACAAACACGACCAACAGATCAAGCAATTGCAGAAACACTTCAAAGAAGCCGAACATATCCTGGTCTCTAACATAGTTATTAATAATACTTACTATAATAACTTATTATTAATAGTTTGCTCATTCAATAGATATCAAATTGCAATTGCCATGCACAAAATCGTAATATTTAAAATCAGTAATCACAGTAATAGCCATGCTCAAATTTCCTTTAAATCCAATCCAATTCATTGACAATCATTGCATTCTAGGCCACAGCCATATACCAAGCAAAACAAAAGCTGCAGATAATAAACAAAGCGATGGCACATCCGATCCCATCAGAAGAGCTCATCAAATATGCACATAAGATAAGTGCCGCTCATTCAGTGGCCGCGCCTTACAATTGGGAGATCGGAGACCAGAGACGGCCGTATCCGACAGACATCGAGATGCGGTCAGGACTGCTGCACAACTACAACGACCCGACGATCGCATCCAACCTTCTTCAGCAACAGTCCCATCAAATGAATTACGGCCAACCGGCGCAACAGCAGCAACAAGAGATGGCCCGACCTTCGAGTACGGCCAGCACTTCGAGCGGCTCGTCGTTCGCGTGGGGCCACGACATCAAACCCAATCTGAGCGCTCTCTCATCCTATCCACATCACCCGTCGATGGACGTCAAGGCCAACAAAGACAACGATGACGTCGAAGTGATGTCCACCGACTCATCCAGTAGTTCGTCGAGTGATAGCCAATAGAGATCGAGACTCACAGATGAGATTCGCATTTAAACTTTTTTAACCATTTTATTTATTTATGTAATAAAATCAAAACTTGTGACGAAATGTGATCAAACATTAATTAGTGCCTGACTTTGGATATCACTGCACGACTTGATTATCAAAATTATTGATTTGACGACGAGATCACAGTCAATGGCATCCTCTCAATAAGTAAGGCTTCGGTCACCGCCTGCTTTGGTCGCTCTGTTCGACTAAGTCTTCGCGAGTGCAGCCGTTTGGCAGTAAGAAAGCAAACTTTGTTGGGTTTTCGAGTAAGTGTTTCGGCAAATTGGTCATTGCCTTTGACTTAGGGATGGACCCGAACTTGAGGAACATTTCTTTGAACGAATACACTTCGGGGTACATGTCATAGACATCGTCGCCGTTGCATATCTTGCGCTGAATTTCTGACTTATCCAACAACTTTTGATGAGTTACTCGATCATTGTGTGAATAGGATGTCATTTTAAAGATGAAATCCTTTAAGAATCGGAAGCAGAAGGAGCAATGCCAACCTAGATAGGTGATCTTGTTACTATCACTGTTTTCTGTTTTATTTGAATTTACCCGAATCGGCCAACAAGTTGTCGGACAGTCTTCCATGTCTGTACTCGAATGAGTTGGTGAAAATGGAGATGTGAGCCCTCCAACTGTCATCAGTGCTGAAGAAGAACTCGAAAGAGTACAAATACATCTTGAGCTCCAGATGCATGTTATTTGGAAAGCCATCACAGTCTTTGAGCAATTCAATGGTATGGGCTGAAGGAATTTCATCGACGTCTGAGCAGATGATAATATCTCCCTCTTTGGCAAAACGATGAACCACTCGAGTCATATGAACCCTCATTTGTGCCTCGTTTGTGAACGGACTCTCTCCCGGCGGTAAACTCACTAAACCATTGTATTCTTCATATCTGAGCTTGTCTTTTGCCCAGGAGAATTTATCTAAATTTTCTTTGAGAAGAAGAGGCTTTTGACGACCGGTGAATGTTTTATCAGCTTCTAAGACAATGAAGTGATCGACCAAATGCCACAATTCCTTGATTCTAATCTCTAATAAGTCCAATTCTATAGAGAATATGACGGTATCAATCACTTTGGCGCCATTGGACCTCTTCTTCCAGTTGTGGAGTCGACATAAGTGACTTTGATTGAGTCCCGGCGTATAATAATGAGGAATCACTTGCCATCCCTTTGGTTTCGTTTCCCAGACTGGCCTTCAATGGATCGATAAGAGCAAAGTTAGAGCAGATGCGAGACATTGGCATCGCTAGAGATGCGACTAAACTAGTGGTGCACTGCAGAGGGTTTGGCACACACTCTGTGGTCACTGACCAACCATTCTTGCAGTTCCAGATCACAAGAACCAAGTTGACAACAAAAGTTTGGCGATACCAACCTGGTCAGATAGATGAAATCACGAACCGCTAGCTTAGTAGATGTCCAGTTGAATAGCGAGAATAGTGTGAGCGATAACAGTATTAGCAAGATCACTTTATAAGTTAGAATTCGCCTCATATTTGGTGATCAGTTTTGGTCTCATTGTAGGTGAAGCACAATATTAGAGATTAAGTGATAAAACAATTAGTTTAATACAATTATATTATTAGTTGCTTTGAGTTGAGTGACAAATGCATTGCGAATGCATTCTAGCGATTCCGTAGTCATAGAAATCTGATATCACTTGCAGTTCACCAATATTTGCCTTAAGTTAACCGCACAAACAGACCTCGAGTGAGAAGAGATGAGTGACTGACTGGCGATTGGCCACACGTTAGCTGATCGCCATCGCAGAGGCGATCGTAAAACTCATTTCGGCAGATGTGCTGACAGTATAAGAACTTTCCCTCAGTTTATGCTCCAAAATAGCAATCTATTTATGTAAGAGTCGAACACTCGAACGCACACAACGATCCAAGTCTTGGCACTAATGACAACACTTTATATGTTTTGTGTCAATCGAATCGATATTTAGAATCTAATCGATGGAAGTATTTGATGGTAATTATTGCCTCACAGGAAGAGCACACAGTTTATGGTTTTGTCCGCTTTTTATCGTTTTGTTGTAATAAATATTGCATTCAAATGAAATTTTCCCAACGCTAGCGTGAAATCTATTTTTAAGCTCATTTGAATAAAATATGAATAAAAGTGAGCAAGGTAGACAAGGTAGACGCGTCACTCATCGCTCATCGCTTTGGCCATTTTTAATTATTATATAATTGCATTATTAGTTCACTCGATATACAGATATACCAACGTTTGTCTTGTCGTTACATCGAATATACAGCTATTTGTTCACCAATTGATTCGACGGTCTGAACAAACAGCGATGTATTGACGCAATCGAAGGATATTCGTGTTATAGTCCTCTTGTGATCGCATCGCTCTTCTCATGACATTTGATTGATGTTTAATTAGACGACCAATGCCTCCCATGTCTTACATTCAATCGGGCACTACCTTGAAAACAGACACGTCACACAATTAAATTGATCTAGTTAGACTGCGTACTAGTCAGCCACAGTTTAATGTGCATTCTAGGTATTAATATCGCTCAGATCTTACACAGCGATCGCATTCCCGGTATCTTAATTGAAATAAAATTTACATTTGAGAGGAAAAATCAATTGCCATATAACTCAGAATAATTTTATTGGTGATAAAATGATAATAAACTGGAGCATACAATCATACAATTTAATGTAATTTACTATTTTTTCCTCCGATTTTTTAGTTTCTTCGACTTTTTCATGGCTTTAATCTTAAACGTCTTCAACGGATCGTTTGTTTTCTCTTTGTTCTTCACGTGTTTCGGTCGTCGTTTGCGTTTAGGAGTATAGCTAAGACTCGCCTCTTCTTCGATGCGACGATTGATTCGCTTCGATTTGAAGGCCGACTGAAGCGTTGGCGGAACGATATATTCGGGCACATCCTTAAGATGGCTCTTCTGTTTGACGGTATGCAGCGCTCTGTCGTGTTTCAGGATTTTCTGGTCCTTCGGGTGTTCTTCGAAATAGCTTTTCAATGTCTGCGAATTGAGAATTTCGCGTTTGATTTCTTTGATACGGGCCTCTCGGATGGCGATAGTGGTCACGGCCCGCAGCGCGTCTCTGGCCCGGTATTTAAAGGCTTCCAATTCTTCCATCCGGAACTGGTAGGGCTTGAAATTGGGACTCGAACTGAAGGCAGACCTCACGGCTTCGAAATACTGGCGTTCTTTGGGACTGATAAGCGACAGAATGGTTCCCTCAGCCGTCTGGTGACCTCTGGCCGCGCGACCAACTCTATGCGTGTAAGAGCTGACGGTCGTCGGGAAGTCAAAGTTAATGACATTGGATACGAATTTGAAGTCTATTCCTCGAGAGACGCCGTATTCGTCGTCAGATTTCCTTTTTGACGAGACTTTCCGATTGGTTTTGCGTTGAGAGGCATCGATACAACACTTCTCATCCGAAGCGATGATAATGTCGTAAATACCAGTATTAAACTGCTGTACGACATGACACCGACTCGTGACCGGCAGTTCACTGTTGAGGACACACGTCTTGATCCCGAATTGCTCGACAAATAGCTTCAATTTATAAGACCTATCAACAGAACTGACAAATATAAGAGTTTTGCCTCTAATCAGATTCAATTTGAACAATGCATTAATTAAGACAAATTTTTCTTCTTCGTCACATTCGATGTGATATTGGATCAAACGATCACTTTCTGGAAGCTCTGGTTCTTCTAATTTAAGAATAATAGGATTGTGAAGATATAATTTCTTGAGGTTCTTGACGTCGGGGTTCAGTGTCGCCGACATTAAGAACGATTGACAACCGATTTTCGGCAATGATTGCAACACTTGAGTCAAGTCCTGTTCGTAGCCGAACGAAAACATTAGGTCCGACTCATCGATGGCCAGATATTTCAGTTGGTCTTTGATATTCGGGAAGTGTTTGGCCGTAATGTGCATCAGAACACGACTGGGAGTGCCAATGATTATGTCCGGCGTCTCCGAGGTTATCAGAGCCTTCAGGTCTTTCACTTGACCCACACAGATGTCCAATACTGTTATCTCTCGGGAACAAAATGCCGTCAAATCTTTGAAATGTTGACACAACTGATGGCACAACTCTTTGGTCGGACTAAGAATCAGAGCTCTTGTCTGACGAGTGGTCAGATCGTCGTCGCTATTCATTCCATCTTTGATGGCCAATATTCCGTTGACAATGGGCAGAGCGAAAGCCGCCGATTTGCCGGTTCCGGTCCTGGCCTTGGCCAAGATGTCATTTCCCTCCAGAGCCAGAGGAATGGCCTTCTCCTGGATCAAAGTCGGCGTTCGCCATCCCATTTGGTTGATGGCCCGAAGAAGCCTTGAGTCCAAACCCATTTCACTGAATTCAATGAGCTGTTCATCGGTTTGGTCCATGTCTTCAGCCATTGTCACTCAACAGATCCGATGTTTACAATAACACGTGTTTTCGTCAAAACATTCACACATTTAAAGCCCGACAACGCCTGCGCTCTCCGTTTGGCACCGCTTTTGAGCTGAACTTCACTGCAAGTCGTCTGATGTCTGACCGATATCTCAAACAGTGTTCGGAAAATGATTGCAATTATATTCAATTAATTTAATGAATTTAATTAACTCCATTAAAAATCAAATTTCATCGTTTATCACAATTTGATATGTGTTATGCGCCTAAAGCATAAATTACAACATTAAATGTTGTTTGTTCAAGGCTAATTAAAGTTTGTTTCATTTTTCAAAACAACTTTTAATCTGAGAATCGACCTTTCTCATTCTCACAAAAGTTGAATATCTCATTAATTTATATCAGCTATGCATCAATTTTTGTTCAAAATGTAATGTCACATGAAATGGCGATAAAGTAAAAGTTGAATAGTTTGTCGAACTCTTACAGTAATTATGAATAACTCTGTAGTTCTGTCTATTGTTTCTTCAGTTGATGTAACCGATAGTATATATCATATAAGTGTTGATACAATCGACTCGAGAAATAACACCTCAAACACCGAAGACTTGTCGACGAGTCGGTCATTGACTTGCGTTGGAATAAACAGTTTAACTTTCATTAAATGCAAATATGAATAAAACTCAGGTCAGAGAGACAACAATGGGTTCGGGTTTTTGTGCGTCAATTGCGGAAAGTTTTTTGTGGTTTTATATTTCATAAGTGTACTAAACGTAAACCCATTGACAAGTTTTATGACTTCCATGAGATCTGTTCACTTGAATTAGCTTAAGAGCCGAAGACATTGGGAACGATTGGGTTAACAACTGGTGGCGATGGTTACCAATTGGGCTCTAATCCGGTTAACACAAGAAATGTCTTGAATTACTTCAATTCAATTTACTTCTGGTTTGTTTCTTCTGGTTCAAGTGGTTCACTCAATTATTGAATTAATCCCATATATGATTAGAACTATATTTAAAACTAAACAAAAATATTTATTATAAATAATACAATAATAAAAGCAATTAGTTCGAGGTCTGAATGGAATTAGTGCTCAAAAAGCAAATCATTATTTTTGGCGAAACTGGGATTTTATTATATGTACTAAAGTCTGCATTAATTGCTTGTTATTATTCTGTGAAACGGAAAACGTTTGAGTCATTGAATTCTAAGCCGTAATTACAATAAATATTTCGAACGATTTTGAGGACAAATATAACCGAAACTAATGTCCAATGTATTGAATGAATGCCTTCTCCGCAACATTTGTTACATAAATAGGGTATCCCTTAAATGGCATTCGCTTTCAGTAGAGCACAAGAGTCGAGGATTGGGTCAAAAGATAGACTGCATTGCGCTCAGAGTTAGAGTCACTTTAGAGGTCTGGCACTGCTCTCAGAGCTCATACTCCAGACTCGGAGAGCTATTCCGAGCTATTCGTGTGCTGTGAAGGCAAACAATGAGCCGAAATGTCAGACTCGTTGGGCAGACATCCGAGTGAAGAGCAGAAGACATACATCGCTTAAATTGAAGGCAATGTATGTCTCGAAATGAGTTATATTCTGAACGACTGTTTGCCAGAAATCCTTGGAAAGTATAATTAATAAGTGGTTTAGGGTTGTGGCCAACGCTGCGATTGCCTCACAGACAGACCTCACTCACTATCACATCACATATGCGTTGTGTACACTGTTTCCACTCATTCCACACCTGAGCTGAGACTGAGAACAGGTATTTCAGTGACATTTCATTTCCATATATCCATTGTATTCCTCATCCATTGTGTCGTTAATCACAGCTCTGGTTCCGAACCGACTCTTGTGCTTCACTTCTGTCAAAACAACTTCAGTCCAAACTCATGCGTATTGTGATCTCCACTACCAGTCCTGTCTCTGCAGACCTACTTCTGCTCCACTGATATTCCAAAGTGTCTGAAACTTGTGTCCGAAGAATAGCAGCGATAATATGCCAAACATTAATCAGAAAGACAACCGAAATGGTAGTCTCACTAAAGAGGAACGCGAAGAACTGGTCAAAAAGCTGACACCTCTTCAGTATCGCGTCACTCAACACAAAATAACGGAGAGGTAATTCGAATGGACCTGATGCTAGTGCTCATTATTGACCAATCAAGTCAATAATATTTGTTTCTCAGGCCATTCACTGGCGAGTATCTGAAACTGAATGAGAAAGGCGTCTATTGTTGTGTTGTCTGCGGCGAAGAGATCTTCTCGTCGGAGAATAAGTACGACTCGGGCTGTGGTTGGCCTGCATTTGATAACGTCCTCAACAACTCTAAAGTCAAGCTAAACACCGACGTATCGCACGGTAAGTGAGCCGTCAATCAAATGACATAAACCACAAATAACTTCGTTATCGAATCGGTTCGAGTAAACAAAACCTAATTCTAGTTGAGTTGAGGGTCACTACTATTCTCCAAACTATTCGCGATTAACAAGTCTTTAATGAACTTGGATATGGAATAGTGTTTGAGTGCATTTCGTTTCACTTGAGCTACCGATAAGTTCCAAATATCATTTGACTCATCGATATTCTTGAGAAACTTGCAAACTTTCATTTTCCTTGTTGACGATGAGCGCAAATAAGTTATACCGAATAATTTAACTCAAGGTCTTTCAGGAGTGGCGTCTGTTTGTTGCCTAAAACAATAAATAGAAGCTCAATAAAGTAGCTTGGTGACAGGCGTTTGACAGCTGCACAGACTATTGAAATATTCTTGGCGCATATACACATATGACGAGGCAAACTAACCTAGCTAACTAACCTGCTCTTTTGAATGCGACAGTTGGCAGCAATCTATTACTGTTGGCGCTCAAGTCAGATGTGGCGCGGACTGAGGTGTCCTGCAGTCGATGCTCCAGCCATTTGGGACACCTCTTCGACGACGGGCCCAAAACAACCGGAAAGAGGTATTGTGTGAACTCGGCGTCACTGAAGTTCAGCACCAAAGAGGACACGTCTGGACACACAAACGGACTTAACTTTGATGTAATCGACGGTACAAACGATAGAATGAGACAAATCTCAAACAATTACTGCAATAATAACGGCATTACTTCGAAAGCGAATCTGCATTTGAAGACAACTAAGACTTTAATGGAAACACATCTCTGAACCTAAACTTCTTCGATGGTCTCATTTATATCACTTCTCTTCTGATAGCTGTCATTCTTCGAGAGCTTCTGATATGTGCCACAAATGTCTATCAATTGTCAAAATGTATTCCCAATGTATTGAATCGTTATATTCTTTGTCATTCATCTATTGGTTTGATATATCGAGACCTCATTTATTCACTTATTTATGTCATTTCAAGACCAGAGTTGACCACTCAATGAGATTATCTGATTTGCAAATCGAGTTAAACAAACAACTAATCAAATAATTTTATTTTTATTATACGTTATATTTCGTTAGAATTTATGTTAGATTTTGTCTTTAGTTTTGCATAGATTTTAGTTTTCGGTTAGCGTTTTATCTTTTATTATATCGTGTTTTCAATTATTTTAGACCCGAAGTGACGCTCAAAGAGAGCGCACATAATATTTGCGAAACCAATGGTGTGGTCGAGGGTTAGCGGAATTGCCAGCATTATTAGCATTGTTAGCATTAGCAAGGTGAATTGTGGCCCAATTCTGTGATAGTGGGCTTTGCAGCACTGCTTTACCCGACTGAGCACCAGGTCATTGCTGTGCAACGGATCAGCGCATAATTTATTTAATACAAATCGATTTCAATAACTTTTTTAATGACGTGTTTTTATATAGCATTTAACGAATGAATTGAAGATATTTTCTGCTTTTGGAATCTGAAATCAAAATCTAGTCAATAGGTCTGTGAATCTCACAATTCTATGGCTTAAGGCTTATAATAGTAGGCATTAAAGTTGAATGAAGTGAACGGAACCGAGACTTTAGAATCTGTTTTGAATTCATTTTGTCATCAAATTATCCACAAATCCATTAATACATTAATTGGTTGTAAAAATTAATTTAAAAATTAATTCAATTTAAAATTATTTATTACTTTTGTCTAATTGTAGTTAAACGCACTTCAATTCAATTCAATTCAATCCAATGTTTATTTTTCATCACTTCTGAGACTAAATAAAAGGGAAAAAAACTTGAGTTCACTTTAATTACGGCACGAATCGCGCAAATACTTGATTAGACACCAAATCTTGACTTTGAATCTCAAATCTAAAATCGATTCTTGCGATTGACTGACGGCAGGCAACTCATAGAAGACTTTATATCCAAGTGTTTGATCAGGAAATACATGTTTCCACCCATGGGTTCACTAAATATCAACTTTTGGTTATTGATTTGGGCGGAAAACAGTGAACAGATTAGCGATGCTCTAGCATGCGGTCAATTGGTGCACACTATTGCACATCACATCACAATCGATGAGCAAACAAACAAATCATATGCAAAATGCAATAATTGGTCAATTTGTTTGAAAACTTCTTGCAATTCGAGCGAATGAGTGGACTATTTTTAGTTCAGTGCCAATAAATTATTGATTGAACTCAAACTTCAAACGAGACTTCAAACACGAGTCAAGTCTCTGCTTGGCGTCAATCAAAAGAGTCAATCATTTTTCATTAGAGTCTCATTGAATCCAATTTTCAATGCATTAGTTATTTTAATCTTTCTTTTGATTCAATCGATATTAAACCGGAAGAACTCATTAAATGGATTTCAAGGCATCTGAAGATAGAGTGGAAGCGAACGTCGATTTATCATCTCTTCAAAGGAAACTATGGTTAGTAAAGGTTCCCAAATATCTGTCACAACGGCTGAGCAAAGCCAATGCCATGGATCAGATCGGAACCATCAGAATCAGTGACGACAACTCGCAAATACTCTTCATTTTGTCACAAGAAATGGCTAACAATGCGGAATCCGATGGCGACGATCGGGAAAACGTGACAAACCTTCCCATCGAACACAAGTTCTTCATCAGTGATGTCGACTCGCAAACCATGACTTTGTTCTCGCATCAGAGCGACGGCACGTCTCTGGCAGTCGAGGGAAGTATTGAACATAAGGGGGAACTGTCGCCAGTCGTTACAAATAATTACCTCGATTTGCACAAACAAAGAGTGAAACAAATGGCAAAACCGCAGCGAACGCTAAAACAGTTGGACCGAACGGTCACTGTCTTCAGGCCGATAACGAATGTGCCGAAGAGTAAGGCGTCCGTTAAGAAGCCATCGCCGGTGAAGAAGTGCAAGAAAGACAGGGAAACGGTTCGCAATATGCTGTTCGAGTTGTTTGAGAAGCACCAGTACTACAACATGAGGTCATTGGAGAGACTGACGCGACAACCCGTTTACTACCTCAAGGAAGTGATGTCCGAAATGTGTGTCTACAACACGAAGAATCCGCACCAATATATGTGGGAATTGAGACCCGAATTCAGACATTACATGTCGACCAAGAAAGACAAGAACGACCACAAAGAGTGAGACTTCCGCTCAATTGGTTCGCACTTCTGGTGACTCTCTTTAAACACATTTTAAACGAATGTTTTTGACATAAAAACTTTTAAACTTTGTTTTTCATTTGACATTTAACTTACTTTCTGTTACTTCATTTCAAAATAAATTCTTTCAATTTATCGCTTAATTGGTTTCCGAGGTTTGAAACTATTTTTCGATGATTCGAACAAAAGATTCACAATTCAAACGATTCAATGCAAGAATCAATGAGACATTGAGATCGACTCTGTCTGACCAACAAATGATGAATACAACAATTTGGTTGACAATAGTTGCGAGCAAATGGACAATACTTGGCATTTCTCGGCCATCAGTTGCAGTGACAGTTGGCAAACCAGATCAATCTGGCTTTAGATGACTAGTAGTCATTGATTAGTAATGATTACATATTGGAGAGCAGTACTGATAGACGTGGATAATAATCGAATCAATATATCGAACGAATGTTTAATAACTTTTTATTAATTGGAAATAAAATTTAAATCGATTACTAAATGTGACGATCGATAGACTCAATGATAGACAAAATTTATAAAATAAATATCTGTTCGAATCGCTTCGGAGACCCGACTTAAGCCGGTTTTGCGGCCTTTTGAGAGGCGTTAACCTTATCGCCCAAACTCAGAGCCATTCCCTGCGATTTGGCCCGAATTCGGATGTGTCCGCTGACCGGCGCTTCGGGCGATGCCTTTTCAATGCTAACGTTGGCCAACGCGTCCTCACCGAAGATGGATTTGGCGTAGAGGTTGGCCGCTAAGAAACCACAATCGCCCGAAAGGGCCTTCTGAGGGGTCAGACACTTCATGTTGGTTGACTTGATCAGGTGGTTCAGGTAGTCCTGGAGGTCCGTCAGCGACGTATTGACCGTCACTTTGTTCTCCCACTCGAACTCAGCCCACATTTGCCTGAATTGGGAGTCATTACAAGTGGCGGGGATTATGTAATCCATTATATCGATGTGGATGTCGTTGAGAACCACGACATTGCGGTCGGAGGTCGAGCCCGAGATGTCGTACACTGCAAGCAAACCGATTGATTACCACAACACGATTGACACCAAAGCCATGACAAACCAATATTGCCGAAAATGATGCCGT
The DNA here is from genome assembly GCA_034698225.1 of Scheloribates latipes. NCBI lineage: Eukaryota > Metazoa > Arthropoda > Arachnida > Sarcoptiformes > Scheloribatidae > Scheloribates > Scheloribates pallidulus. The sequence goes on along the minus strand of JAQGBE010000040.1, from coordinate 8,144 downwards.
TCTCAGTCGAGGCCACTTTTACCGAAGCCTTGATGTTAGCGAAGTCATGCGGTGCCAACACCAGGGGCTGGGGTTTCTCCACAAGCTTGAGGTCGCCGAGAGTGGCCAACTCGAGAGTGCAGTTCTGCAGTGTGTCTGAACTCTGGTTTACGATAAGGACGTCGAGACAAATGTCGTATTGGTTGACATTGACGTAACACTCGGCATAGACCGGGTCACTAAAGCCGGTCAGTTGCGTCACTTTGGAGAGTTTGCTGGCGGAGAGCAGGTCAGCCACGTTAGAGCCCTTCTGCCCGATCGATGTGGTGGCAGTCGGGCCGACATTGCCAGCGATCGCTTGCGAGAGACTCACATCGAACTGATTCTCCATAGTTTCCGACCCTTTGCTCATCAGTTGACTGAACAACAAGTGGTCATCGCTTTCAATGCATTTGTTTTTCTTGGTCTTGAGTTCTTTGGACTCTTCTTGTTCTGATTTACTGCTGGCCAGCATTAGGTCCAACGAAGACCGCATTTCAGTTAAGAATATTTCATTCAAAAGGCTTTCTAATTCAGGGTTGACTCCACTCGGAGAACAAAAGTTAGTCAAAGCCATCAAACAAAGAGCTATTCTCTCGAAGTCATCGTCATTAATGGTTTGAGAGATTAGTTTAGATTTTCCCAAATGAAGAATCGAAGTCAAAACTAGCATCGATTGGCCGATGAATGCATTGGTCTGTTTGACGGCGCCGACCACTTTCCTGTAGCGCAGCGCCAATTTCACCAAACAGTTGGCCAGAGCTGTGCCGATGAAGAACTCGCCATTCAGTAGATACTGACGGAGAGGAGGAATGTTTGCTGACTTATCAGACTTGGCCACGACATTGAGAGCTGATTGCGTAGCATAAGATCCGTCGGCAGTGACTGTTCGGGCAGTGGTCGCTGTGGGAGCAGAAGGAGTGGTCTGTTCTTCGTTCTCGAGCCCGTTCTCTAACTTCTTCAGTTCAGATTCAACTAAAGGTAATTCTCCGATACAAGTCTTGATGACTGACATCGCGTCTTGGATTTGAAGTTCGCTTTCATCGCAAAACTCTCCCAAAATCCAGATTAAGCCGCGATGGACTTTAACGTTACGGATGGACGGAAACACATCCAATACTCTGCTTATTATCAGACTCTTCTGATTTGGATTCTTTTGGATGAACTCTCGAGTGAAGACAATGACAAGAATAGCAGTGGTCTCGTCGTCCCCATTGGTCAACAACTCGAACAGAGTGGACAACAAATTGCTAGTATTGGCGACGTCCGGGTATTTGAGACAAATCGAGTGCAGAGTTCCGACCAATAGTTGCCGGTATTTGTTGGTCTCCTCAGCACTTCCTTGCGATTCGCTCTGAGTTTTCAGAATTTCCTTCTTTAATAATTGTACCAATTCTTCGACATTACGAGAAGAGACCAAATCTAAGCCCAAATTCAGGATTTTCTGTTTGACCTCCAGATCGGTGGCGACATTGAGAATGCGAAGAATGTCCATAAGCGAGTCCTGAAGAATCCGTTCGGCGGCCGAAGTCGAGTCTTTGAGAGCAATCAGTCGGTCCAATACAATCAGTTTGACGTTATTGTCGCTCTCTTTGATGCAGATATCGATGAAACAATTGGCGGCCGCTCTCAGCGCTGTTGGCGCCTGAGATAGAGTGATCAAAGTGGCCGCCGCTTCGTAGCGGACGGACGCCGACTGAGATGTGTTCAGCAGATTATAAATGGCACGAATGAAACGCGACCTTTCGCTCGGGTTTGCGATACACACTTTGTAGATCAGTTCGACGATCACCAGTTGCAGGATGTCATTGAAGCCTCCGATTTGGTCCAGACATGAGTTCAGATATTCCAATGCCTTCTTCTGATCCAAATGTATTAGCATTAAGAAAGCATTCCGTTTGCAACTGGCGTCGGCCTCGCGGCTCAAGAAGTCTAGAATCAGTTCGGGAGCGTCCGGAATGAGGAATTCAAAGTTTACGAATATCTTAAAGATGGCCAAAACGGCGTTCCGGCGGACGTAAGAGTGCCGGTGCTCTAAACAGGCTCTGATTGCGGGCATCAACGGTTCCAACAGTTCCGGCTCTTTGAGTTTGCAAAGGAAGCGAAGCGTCGAACCTCTGAGGAACTCATTTGGATGCTGAAGATCTTTGCGGTAGGCATCGCAGACCAGAATCATTTCGTGGAGAAGTTTGCCGTCGGGTCCTCTCTTGGGAACGATTTCCCAGAAAATGAGAAGCAATTTCTTGATCTGATGGTCGTTTGATGGCAGACAGTAGCGGATGACAGTCATCAACATATTCGGCGGGAATTTCTCGCCGTTGAGTATCATATAAATCAATTTCTTGAGGGCTTCGGTCTTGACTTTGATTTCGCCCTTTTCTGAAGACAACGTCAATAAAGAGCTGACAAACAAGAGATGAGATTCAATACAAACCCAAATCAGTTCTTAGCGTCACTTCATTGACGGTGTCGTCCAAATCGCTGTTCATCAGAGTGTAACAGACAGAGTCCGCCGAAGAGGCCATTGTCGGTAGCGGTGGTCGGGTCCGAGTCGACGATTATCTCCCAAAGCGATGGATACGAAGACACGTCAACATTGAAAGCCAACACAAACAACGTCTTGTGTGCGGTCACCGGCGGGCCATCAGATGGCAGTGTTGGCACCACTGTTGTCCATTGGAACCACTGGAACAGTAAAGTTGGTCTTGCATAATGCCAAGTGTTGCCAAGATCAATTGCCAATTCAATGTTTTGTCACCCAATCTTCAAGTATTTGTAAATAAGACCAAATGTTTTCTGTACTTATTTACAAGTAATCCAGAGTCTGGATTCCAGACTGGCTTCTAGGTCATTGTCACTGATAGGTGCTATTCTGTAGCTTGATCATTCAACTATGGAACGCATCAATGAAATATCAAGTTAGATCTGCCAATTTATTTAGAGAGACATTTAAGGTCAATAAATATAAACTTCGTCAACATATTTATGAGTGACTAATAATAATCAAATGATTTACAAAAAGTGGAATTCATTTGCAAAACTAATCAGTTTTGGAGTCGAGTCGAGGCATACGAGAGACGCAAATCATGTATTTCCAAGAGATGAGGGCCACGTCTCTCCCCATCTGCAGCCACGACCAAAAGGGCACTACTTTTGATCCGTCGATTTCTGTCCACTTGACTGGTATTTCGCTTATATTGCAGTTCAATCTCTCGGCGATCAGAAGCAGTTCGACATCGAAGGCCCACTTCTGGCAATGGATGTGACTGAAGAGGATTCGTGCCATTCGTCGGTCGAACAATTTGAAGCCGCATTGAGTGTCTTTGATGGTGCGGACGGCCAGAAGCCATACCCCGAAATGGAAGCCATACATAAGAACGGTGCGGAGAAGCGACCTTGTTGCGATCGCCTCCTCCTGCAGGTGGGCCCGCGAGCCGATCGCAATCGGCGGCCGAATGCAATCGCTATTCTCAACCATGAAATCCTCTAATTTCGCGAAATCGGCGAAACGTGTGGCGCCGTCCGCGTCCGCAAAGAGCAGGAGTCGTCCCCTCCCGGACATCATCCCTAACCGGACGGCACCGCCTTTGCCTCGATTCTCCTCGAGTTGTAAAAGTCTTATTTTATCTGAACCGTATTTCAGAGCATATTGAAGAACAACATCGGAAGTCTTGTCAGTACTTCCGTCGTTGACAACAATTATCTCATATGTGAAGGTATTGTCGTTTTTGCGTTTGGACCGCTCTTCAAGATATTCAATCGCTTCGTCCAACATCTGCGGCAGTCGTTTCTCTTCGTTGAAAGCCGGAACAATCACAGACAGATAGACTGTGGGCTCGTCTTTCATAAGTGACGGGAATTTAATCTTTTGTTTGGTCTTCGGGTCTAAGAAGTACTCTTCGGTCTGGTGTCGACTGATTCTGGGCAGCGGCGGACAAATCAGTTTCATAACGAGACTAGCGATCACTGAAAGACATGTGAGGACGAAGACCAGAGTCAGACACAACTGTGTCAGGTGTTCGCAACACAAATGCATTCGGTCGGCGTCGGCAGTGGTCACGAGTGGCCAACGAGTGAACCATCAATTGGTTGGCATTTAAACCGATGTAAACACACGTGACGTGTATTGCAACGCACGCACAGAGCAGACGCCCTCTCGAGGAAGGACTCCGAGTCGAGTTGTGGTTGTGGTCGGAGTCGAGTTGGGCTGAGCTGTGAGTTGGGTTGGGGTAGAAGTTGTGAACACTTGGAGGATCACGACTTGCAAGGCAATCAACAATCGCATCCTAGTCAACAGGTGCTCCTCTAATATCGCAGACTTTGCACACATTTTGCAGTAATTATTCTCTGAGACAATACAGACAACAAATGTTTGTTTTAACGGAAATATTTTAATTCAATTAAAAAATTAAACATTTTTTACAAATCATTATTATTATTACAAACTTTTAATTGGGAGAAATGTATTTATAAATGAACGATAGCTTAAGAGATGTGACAATTGTTTTAATGAGTGTTTGAATGGATTTTTGTGTAGTCTATGCCTTGTTTTATGAATAGGAATGTTGACACGAATTGAAGGCCTGTTTTGAATATCACGACATTGACGGACACAGACTGAGAAAGGGTTAGACGTTTTGGTGGGAAAGCGACCGAAGAGTCGACCACTGGTTGTCTCTTAAGATAACAATTCGAGGAAAAAGTGCTTAAAACGGAAATGAGTTATCAATTCATTTCAATTGAAAGACAAGTTATCGAGAGATGAGTAAAACAAAGTTCAATATTGCGAAGCGTTTGCTGTAATGATTGCAAACATTAATGATATCATTAGACAAATAAAATTGATTACAATATAAAAGTATCGCATAAAAGACATACGAAGAGATAAGAGTCGACTCAATGGTGTTTTGCTGGTTGACGAACAAACTATTCGCGATTGCGAGTCCTATCACAAAGACCTAACCGGAACAGTCGGTCGGCAGCAATCATATCAAACCATTTGGAGTACAAAAAGTCAATTGTTTTATTGGAAACTGTTTAATGAGACGATAAGAAAGAGACGATAACTTTGCTCGAGTGTACAGCTCATCGCCAGTTGGCTATTGCCGGCTCACCTGTAATCGAGACTAACCGAGGCTATAGTCTGAGTATAGTTAGCGAGGCCTTAATGTTGTTTTGATTGGATTCTTCGGAATTGGATCTCAATTACAATTATTGGAAAGTTTTGATTGAAAGAGTCGTCTGTTTTGATGTGGAGATTGTGAAAGAGGTTGTAATCGTTTAAAGTCAAGGCTAATGTTGGCGTAAATACACATGAATTTCGATAAAGGGTTTCAATTAAATTAAATGTCGAGAATATAATATATAATAAAAGGAATCAATTAATCAATTAATTAAAGTCATATCCCATTCCTGGACTGCTATCGAGAGTTTGCAAACCCTCATAAACGCAGGAAATGATGTCTTTATCGTCGCAATTGTCGCAAAAGACATAAAACTATATAACAAAAAAAAATATTAAAATAAAATTCAACATATTTTTGTACATTTGAGCCGAATATCAGATAAAAACCGCTTTTGATTAAACGTCTAATAATTATATTACTATTTATTAAAACATAAAATAATAGAGAGATTTGAAGACTAGAGACACATCTGAATCGGAATTTAAAAACGAGAGAAAAATAACTTTACATTCAATACATTTATCAATCGATTTATTAGTTTAGTTTAGTAGAGGTTTTGCCGAACAAAACACTGTTCATAGCGTAAGAAAAATACAATAATTATATTAAAATTAAAAATCAATGTAATTATCACAAACACAGAGACGCTGTCCCGCAGTTCGTGGTTATAGTGATATGAATGAGCTCGGGGTCAGTCAATCGTAAGGCACTGAAGATTCAGCTGATCTGATGTATTGCAAGTATTTACCGAATTTCACATTTAATACTATTTACGAATCAATGGTTCCAAACGTCTTAACTCTTATTGCATAATAAAAATAATATATTTATAATAATTGCGATCAGAATAACGCTATTTATATATCAATCAATATATGCATCGATACTATAAAACAGTGAAACAGTTGTGCCGTCCGTCCGATCGCCGATCACTGCAACACAGATATCGATTTAGACGACGGCGAGAACAGGAGTTGCGGGTCGAACGGCGAGTACGGCCCGCCCGCGAACAGCGGCGACAGCGACAGACCGAAGTTGGTGGGCGTGGCCGGGTTGACGCCCGGGTGGCCAACGGGGAACTGGAAGTGAGTGCCGTTCGTCGAATACCTGGGACTTAGCATCAGTGGACTCAAGGAGTTCCAGAAAGTGAAAGCATTGGTCGGAATCATTGAAGGCGTGCCTTTGCCCGGCAGGAAAGGACTGGCGAACGTCACGATCGGGGTCTGAAGTGATTGTGCGAGAGCGTGACTGAACGGACTCTTCGGGATTCCCGTTATCGGCGGCGGTTTGGGCTTGAATTTGGTGTTGGACTGCGATGACTTGCTGCTGGACAGGTTGACGGGCGAACAGCCGTGCGATGAGGTCGAGCCCTCGGCCGAGGCCGGAGAGGACGTGGACGAGCGGTTCGAAGGCGAAGGAGATCTGGAGAGAGGAGACGGCAGTGCTCTCAATGTCTTCAGATTTTGAAGCGATTTGATGCGTTTGGTCGCACTGGTTGTGGTCGTTGTTGTGGTCGAGTCGCTGTCCGCGCCCTCCGAACAGACCGACTCCGAGTCGTTCTCGTTGTGTCGCTTTCGCTCGGCTTTCGTGTTGTTATTGATTATAAGGTTTGAGTTATTGTTCGCGTCTTTATTACTATTACTGTTGTTATTGGAATTGCTTTTGCAGGAAAGGTCTGTCGGTTCCATCGATGAACTGTGGATGTGGTGTGCGTTGTGCTGGTGGTTAGCCGCCAGAAGACTTGTGCCCAGAGTGGACGCTGTGCTGAGAGAGGGCTGTGCGCCCATACTGGCCATGGTCTCCATCTTGACATGAAAGGGCACTTTGTTCTCCATTTTGATTATCTCAGGGAATGCCACGAATCTGTAGACAAACTTCTGACCCAAAACTTTTTTGATGATATTCTTGTCGTAGTAGTATCTGAGGGCTCGACTCAGCTTATCGTAGTTCATATTATGCTTGTTCTTGCGGAGACCCCAGAGTCGGGCCACCTCTTCGGCGTTGACCAGTTTGAACTCGCCGTCGGTGTTGGTCCACGTGATTATGTTTTTGTACTACAATAGAGACAATAGACAAACAAATGTTAGCCATCGCTGTTCAGTGATCACTGACCCGAGTCAGGTCTGCTGGCAGACGGACTGGTCAGGTGCGGCCATAATTACCTGGTTGTTCAACAATAGCTCCAACAAGAACTGCCATAACGTTATGTTAGTCTCCATTCCTGTGCAGAACAAGAATAAGGATTTAGTCTTTTCAGCCATCGATAGACAGACTATAAGTGGCGGTCATTTGTAATAATAATTCATTGCATCGCTTGTCGTGAATGAACGGAAACTAATGATAATAGACATGAATGGCAGACAAGAGAATAGAAGAGCAAAACTGTGGAAATAATGGCCAATAAATTAGGTTTAGTTTAGAGGAGATGTGAAATAATAGCTGAAGAAAACTAAAAAACAAATTCTGAACTGAACTGATGTTTGGCTTCTCTGGAGAGGAGACGTCAAACATATGGAACATCGCATCCGAACTCAAACAAAGACTCGGTTTGTGTCCAAATCGGGTCAACAGAAGCGCTAATTCCGTATCAATTGACTCAAAGCTAAACAAGTGATGTCTTATTAATTATGAAATGGCTTTTAGACATCTTTTAGACGTCTTTCAGTGTCTGAAGACTCCGGAGAGACCAGAGACGAGACGAGAGCAGAGTCTGCGATGTGAGGTCTGAGATGTGCTGCACAGCCAGTGCTCACACAATCACTGAAATCGGGCGAAACGTCTGAATCGTTACTAGCGTTGCCAACTACCCTTGATTATCAAGGATTTCCCTTGATTCGGGTGATTTTGGCAGAGTCCTTGATCATGGTAATCAAGGACCACTAGGCGTCCTTGATTCGGTAACTTGATGAGAAATTAAATTAATTAATTGGGTATAACAAT
>JAQGBE010000039.1:0-37108 GCA_034698225.1 Scheloribates latipes | reverse complement strand
TGTAGACCTGTCCAGAGAAGTCCCGATTTGAATGTCAAATGTGTTCGCAATTGGTCTTCAATTTCAATGTCAATGGTATCCAACAGAGACGGCACTGGAGTTTAGTTTCACATCCGACAGAACATACGGAATAAAGGCTTTGATTTAAATATGTGTTTAAATTTAGTTTAGAAGTAAGACTTTTAGAGCTGAGAAGTGAGTCAACGCCGAGAACCTGATCGCTGAACTCAAGAGTTGTGGCTTAAGCTTAATCTGAAATCGAGTCGAACCGAATCCAAGCCATTCATTAGCGATCGGTTAGCGAATTATGTTTTTGCTTTTAGACGCCATAAAAAATTGATGCCATTAATAGACGTTTTATGCATTAGTTTTGTGGAACCAGTGCTCAAACAACTATTGATATCTAATCGCTCAGAATTAATATTAATTAAATGCAAGTTTTAATTAGAAATTGACTTTAATTAGAGAATGGCTTTAATTGATTAGAAACATCTATTTAATGAATGCGAGCCATCAATAAATTCGTATTAAAATGGTTACATCACATTACTAGGTCATACTTAGCGCTCGAATTCGAGGCTCGCGATCATGAAAAACAGTTTTTCGACGATAACAAGTGGTATATTTAATTCTTGCTGACCCCCACCCCTACCCTCCCCTCACAGCCCATCTCCGGTTCAGGACTGGTGTAGAGAAGTGCGACATTCGATGGCAAACACTTGTCGTCATCTGAAACGACATTATTGAGTGAAAAGTTTGAAATTAGAGATAATTGAAAAATATGTTCCGAAAAAACGTCAATTAAATGAAAATTATTAGCAAATTATTTGAGTGAAAAGTCGGTGAACTTATACTTTAAATTCATTAAACATTAAATAATCGGCTTTTTTGGTCATTAAAAACCAATTACAAGCGATTAAACCTATCGTTTGAGTCGATAGCCATCGCTATTAGAGACCAGACGTTTGGGTGTAGTGTTCGGTAGTGAGCGGTAGATCTGATCCGCTTAGAGGACAGGCGTATGTGTGGCGACCGAAACAATCTATTATTGTTCATAAATACGGCGAACAGTTATTTCAGTGCCGTTTGGAAACCTACTTATTATTTGAGTGCAATTTCTATTCGGAATTATGAGTCGAATTCAAACTCGCAGTGAATTCAAAGTCAAAGTCAAATCGAGATTTGATTTTTCTATTCGCGGATCTGATCTATAATTTGCGATAATCTCATGAATTGGTCATTAGTTGCGAACACCAATGATTTCATAGCATTTCCAATCCATTTAATTTATATCTCTCTATATTTCTCTTTCGTATTATATTTTTATCGCAATTTAATATCGAAATAAAACCGTATATTTATTTCTTAATAATAATTTTGATCCAAATTTAAATCAGTTCTCTAGAGAACTGGTCAGAGATAGCCAGCAAATCAATAATTAATAGATGTTATGTAAAACAGTGTCACAACTAATTGCCAAACCCGTAATCGGACCCTATTTTTGGCGCAATTTATTCAAATAGACATTTATTCGTATCTAAACTAAGATAGTGGTTAATGTACGACAACAAACATCAATACAAGCTATCCCTGGTCTGCGCGTCTAATCACAATAGTTCTGCTCATTTAGACCGATCTGATCTAGATGCTCTACTAACAAATGCCCAAAATATGCTAACAAGATCAATAAATATTCGAAGCATACGTTTTTCTGACACTCGATTACAATTCAAATAATAAGAAAAGTTTTTTCTCTTCGTATTTATTTCTATTCTCACCTTTCATTGCCATTCAAATCACTAGCATTTTGGGGGCATTTAGGCCAAGAAATAGCAGCAAATAAATGCTTTTAAATAACTGGATAACTCTCGTAGTAAATAAATGGCAGATAAATATCGTTGATTTATCCGAAAAGCATTTCAGATATGTATAAATACTTTATTAGTCAATACAACAAATTTCTAGCAGTTTTAGCCTAAGATTAATGTGTATTCTCTGCTCTTTGTTGTTGTTGTTTGTCTAGAAGTTTATATTTTAATGGTTTTGTTTGCAGTGAATTCACGGCCACCACTGATCGGGAACGCCATCCGCGGATCCGACGCATACAAACGGCAAATGAGATGAACGCAAAACCCGATCCCATCGTCGGTAATGATGCCGACAGTGCGCTGTCGACCAGTTCTCGACGGACTCCGCAACCGATTTAAATATTTTGCGTCCAATTTAATGCCATTAATAGATAAAAACGTTTTTCGCATTTTATTCTCCTTTTTATTACTTCTAATGTTTTTATTTTAAAGTAATTTTTTCTTTTCGTTTGTCGTTTAAAATTAAATGCAATAAAGAAATTATCATGCAAAAAATGAGCAGTTAACTTCCAACAGTACTCTGGCCGTTGAGGAACTAAGAAAAAGATCAGGGATGTTTCTTCCACTAACTCTTCTATCCAGTTTTGCCCATGCTCATTTATTATGCTAATAACGACGAGCACTTTATTATCTGGAAATTAGCAAGAAGAGAACCTTGACAACAGGGCCGAGACTATAATAAGCGAGCAACAGCTCGATTGGGGACAGCAGTCGTGCGCATCCCTGCCGTGGAAATTGTATTAATGTGTTTGATTGGTCGGTCATTAGTGTTGGCCTTCATTTAAATGTGTCCGATATCACAATTTAAATTTGTTCCATGTTTAACATTCTAACAACTCATCTAGATTATCAAATTGCAAATGCGCTGCAATTAACAAGCAGTTTAGTATTGCTGGCCATTGATTAGCTTTGAATGCCAGATCATCTTGGGCTCCATTGTCACGCCAGTTTCGACTTAACCCGGATCACGAGCGGCCGATCCGAATGTGGGACTCATTGGCGATGACCGACGAATATAATCAATGAATATTAATATTAATATTTTGTTGTCGATTGCGTTCCGTTGGGTAACGAAAGAGTAATAAATGATATTTAATTGGTTTTAATAATATTAAAGAGATATTCCAATCGAGTCATGAATTGTATGAATAATCTGATCGCTTGTTAAGACCTTTTGTTTGCCTCCTTCTAAATGGAAAACTATAATAACATTTGAATCAATTATTAGTTGTGTTTCTCTGAGCGTAGAATTCGAAATATAAGTTAGAGTTCAGCGTAAAAAACACTTATTAGGGACTAGTCTTTGATCACTCGGTGGGAAAATTTGAGCGAAAATAAAGTGTTTTGCATTAAAAAGCACTTTTCGGTACAGAATTTGTTGATAAATAATTCTCTTAATTATTGTGTAATTTCTTTAACTCTTCGGCGAAACAAAATTCCTTTGGCTTTAACTATCGTGGATCTTGTTGCTAGATAAGGGTGAGAGAGAGAGAGAGAGAGAGAGAGAGAGAGAGAGAGAGAGAGAGAGAGAGAGAGAGAGAGACCATCGAGTGGTGAGAATTAAAATTCAAGAGGAAGTCCATAATTACGATCGACATTCAAGAGATTTGAATATTATTCCAATAATTTTCGGGTCCGAACGCAGTGTTAGTGCTCTTGCAAAGTGTTGCGAAGAAGTCAAACGATTCGATGACTTCTTTGGTAGTCATAAATAATTCAGTCAAACCTTATGATTGATCGCAATTTTATCTATAAAATCAATGAATTTCATAACAATTTTTCACTGAACATACACTTTATTCTCGAAGATCGAAGTTATTGAACAGAAAATTCTCTTTTAAAACCAATTTTGTTAAACAATTTTCACAATTAATTTACTTTATTCGACAACAAGTGTTGAAATCTTTAATTAAAATTTTATTTATCGATTCGCAGGTTTTGATTACAAATTAACAACATTTTTCAAATCGCAAGTCAAATGTGAAAATTGGTAGTGATTTATGTGATGCCAGACGTGAGACAAACAAACAGAGAGACAGACGAATGACAAATCACACCAATCAGTGCTCTGTCTATGCGTTGGCCGCCACTCGGCTCAAGAAGTATGTGGTCATTGGCTGCGGTCTGCCTTTCATCGGCACGAGTCCGCGACACTCGAACTGGAACTCGGGGTCGAAGTTCTGTTTCTCCATTAGACAACTGTACGCGTCTTCCGAGACGTTGATCCGTCCCTTTTCGCCCGTGGTTTCGGTGCGTGAGGTCACGTTCACAGTGTTGCCGAACAGACAATATCTGGGCATTCGTTTGCCGATCACTCCCGTGACCACTTCGCCCGAGTGAATGCCGATTGTGATTTCCTGAGTGATAGTTACAGTGTATTTAATTTAGCTTGATGAACAACATTACATAAGATAAGACTCTTATCATAAGAGTGTCTTTTGCTGCTCGAAAGACCTACCGTAAAAGGTTTTTAATATACTTGCTAGGATAATAATCTGGTAATCATGGAATTGTTCGGTTCATTTAGTTGCTATCTTACAAACTGTAATCGCCAAATAGACCCTGGTGGCCATGCATATAAACTGATTTGCGGATGGTCTATTGATTATCTGGTGGAGGTGCGTTATTTTTATTTTATTCCGAGTTAAATTAAGGTAAAGCGATAGCACGTACCACTCCGTGCATGTCCTCGGTGCTGACCTTCCTGGACAGGTCCATGATGTCCAGGGCCAGTCTGGCTATACACCTGGCGTGAGTCTCGCACGGCTCCGGTAGTCCCGAGACTGCCATATATTTATCGCCGATTGTCTCCACCTTTCGATTGGGAACACAAATCACTTTTAGGTGTAATAAATATCCTAATTATATGTTTCGGGCATTACTTTATAGACATTGGGATTCTTCTTGGGGTCAGTCAAGACGTCAAAAGTGGTGTAAAGACTGTTCAATAGGTTCACTATTTTCATGGCTCCCTTCGAGTCCGAGTTCTTGTGGCAGTACTGACTGAAGCCGACGATACCGCTGAACAATAGTGTAACGCATTCGTACTTCTTTGCCGGAACCGGTCTCTGGTGCCGGAGTTCATTAGCAACAGATGGTGGCAACACCGAGTACAGCAATCTATCATTGGAGAGGAGCAAGGCAAAAACAATATAATGCAGGTAATGCAGATGAGTCGATTCGAGTCGAGTCGAGCTAATAGTTAATAGTTATAGCAATAGTAATGTAATGTAATGTAATGTCTTATTGTTTTTGTTCGATGCAATTACGGCCCAACAAAAGGCCAACTGAGGGCCAGACCCGCGCCAACTACACCCTATCGCAGTCGTATACTAATAAACTAGTTGTTCGATCACTTTAAATACGATTCTATGGCATAATAGCTAATAAAATGTGGGACTGAGTGATGGCTTTCGTGCCAATCATACACTAAATACAGATTATAATAAATTAAATGCTTTTCTTTTACTATAATTTGACATTTATTTTGTTTAAATAAACTATTTTTTTCTTTCGCTCTCAACTGGCAAACAGTGACCGATAAGATCGGCAACTGGTCTGACAAACGCAGGTCTGGCAAAGGGCTGGCCATTCGTGTGCTGTGTTGTGTCCAAAGGCGGTCTTCATTTAAATTGTTTGCTCCGAATAAAAGTTAATTTGAATGATAAGACAGGAATTGGCAAAAAATGCCAACTTATAAATAGCCGGTTGTGTTGACTTAATATGGCACTGGAATGGGATGGCGATGTGGAACGGGTCAAGTGGCGCACATTTCCAATCAATCTGGATGCTATTTCGGGGCCCAAGATTGACAGCCAGGCCAACAGCAACAACAACAACCACTACTACAACCACAACGAACAGGCATTTCAATCAATAAATTTTTTCTCATTGTCAACAATTATATTAAACTAGATGTTGGTTAATCAGATACCACTTATTGAACTAGATTGCAAGCTACATATTGTATACTAGTCAGTGTTCCTGCAATTGTATCGATAATTTTAGACTTGGACAATGACCTGTCAGTCTTCTTCTTCTCGTCCTCCAACTCGCGGTACGTGTGTTGCAGTTTGTCGGTCAGAATCTCCAGGTTTTTGGTCAGTTTGTACTCGGCCTCGAACTGCTCGGACAGGAGGACCAGATCGCGGGTGGCGTCGTGGAGGGGAATGTCGCTGAGGTAGAGACCGCGCCGGTTGAGGTCGTCCAGGTTGAGCACAGAGGGCGAACACAGGAAGAGGACGACATCTGTTTCTTGGACGTACAGCATCTGACCCTTGAGTCGCATCCTTTACAAGACATGCGAAGAAAAACAATTTGAGATCATTGTCGGCCATCAATAACCGGGTGGCGACTGTGATGGTGAGCCAGGACAGGGCTGGCGATTAATTATGCGCTATATTAGTAGCTCTGTGTTTGACAGCGGGTGTTCTGACACCACATAATTATAGTAAAGTCTCGACTAAATCAATCAGATATCGATCCGAACGCATTCCGAGCTCATTTAATCACTGCTAAGTCGATAATTCAAAATATTTATCTTGATGAATCACCTGGTGTGCTCCTTGGCCAGTTCATTAGTCTCGGCACCGGTGGAGCCGGCTTTGGTCCTCAGGACAAACACCGTATTGATGTGCGACAGTATGTTATTGAACGTGAACTCCATATGTGGTCTAATCATATCGAGAACATCTGTCACCAGACAATTGGCTCGAGTCAGCGCCGGCAGCACTCGGGCCACAGATATGCCGGCCTTCGGGCAAAACAGACATCGAATTAGTCGTCAATCGAGTGATGAGATTCGGTTAGCAAATGATAGGAAGAATTCTGTCAGTCATTGGAGTCACAAAGTGTTGTTGGACTCAGATCTGCAGTAATTATTGAGTCAATTATTCAAATTTGGAAACAGTTTCGAGTGATTCTGATCTGACCTTAGATTCAGACATTTCTATTTAAATCGGACAAAAAATTCGTGAAATACTAATTATTTTTGCCGCTAATTACTCGGCAAAGCAAAAACGATTTGATGCATTTTTAATTGAGTTTAGTGTTGGTGCTGTGCTGTGCTGTGCTGAGTGGATGAGTGGATGAGTTGAGCATGGCATTAGTGTTTGGATGGCTTTGTGGCCGAATGCTCGATGCGATTGCCGATTAAATTAACGGATAGTCTCTGTTTTCTAACGAAAAAACGATTTAAAAGAATAATTTATAGACCGATCAGTTCGGGAGATATAGCATTTCACGCCAGTCAATGCACAGGATAATGATAATGAACCTGTTTTACTGGCCTGGCCAGCCAACTACCTCGCTCCTCCTGGGCCACAAATATTATTGTACTTCTTTGGTGTCGGCGTAACTCAAGAGATGACAAACAAGAGGCCATAGTTTAGACGAATTCCTCGACACTGCCAGCACTCGGGTTGAGATAAATCACACGACTCTTGAAGGGTATATAAAGAGAGGCACTCGAGGAGACCCCCTGGCCTTGGAATTCGGGAAAGTCAACTAGAACTGTAGCTAGATCACCTTAGATCACCTAAATCATGCCACACTTGTAGGCAATGCCAAATCAAATGTCTAAAAGCAGGCGTATTCTTGCCATTTCAACATTGAATGCTCGCCTTTCGCTCAGATTAACGATGCGTTCAATTAAAATAATTAATGCTTTTTTATATTAGAATTATTTATAATCATTTTATGAGACTTTTTAATCAACTTAATTAGCATTTTTCTGCTGGCGTTTAGACAACACAAGCAATCAATCGAAATGAATGGCTGAGCAAAGAAAGCAAAACATTGAATACCGAACTGATCTGTTCGGAGCCACTAATCCTTTGATCAGATTTTTTCGTTTTTGTTTTTGTTTTAAATAAATATTGTATTTAATTCGTGATTAATATAATGTTTTGCCGTCTTTTTGTTGTTTCACTCTTTTCTCTCCCGACTCTGAGAACCGCTTGTATTAGATGTTTATCTGAAAACTAAGCTTTAAATTAAGAAAAAATAAATCATTTCTTTAAGTGGTCTCTGAGTGCCGGTCAGAGAATGGGTTTAGTGTTGTGTTCGGTTGCGGTCTCTGTGCTGTTGGGCTGCCATTCAACACAATCTCATTCATTAGTGAAGCGATTTTCTGATCTGATTCTCAAGAATTCCAGACTGAGTGAGGCTGAGGCGGGTCTCTGACAGCCCGTATTGTGTGCGCTGGGCTCGCATTCCAATTTGTAGCTGGATTAATTAAAATTTCCAGCATATTTCTACTTTTTTAGCCGCTCAATGTCGACCCCTTTGATCATTTGATCATTGATCGCGAGGTGAGTTTCCACCGTATCTGACATGACCTCAAAAGGCAACAACAAATTCACTGAATCGCTGGAAAAACCGATAGTTTTTCGCTGTGTTTCGCCAATCAATGGCCAAATCATTGTTTCGTATCTATCGCTGAGAGAAGAAAAACCAAAATATGTTTTTTGATGAATAAATTGTTTGACATTTCGTGCAAAACCATCGCAAAAGTGGTACACATTTTGATTGAAAGAATTTGTTGCAAAAGAAAATTGAATTTTTATGTCTCGGCCTCGCACTCGAGAGACTCGCACTCTCTGTCAGTATAATCTCGGTCTGAAATCTGTGGCATATTTGCACAGAAAGTGCAGCAAACGATACATTTCTTCGATTATATCTCTCATCAAATATTAATGAATTCAATGACTGAGCGAAACGAGAAAACAATGGTTTCGTCACTGAAAGCGAGCCGAACAATGAATACCTGTCTGACGACCAAATTCTTGTCGAACACCAGGTGAAAGGGAAAGGCCTTGCAGAAGGTCAGTGGACTGATCTTGTTCTCCACCACAGCCAGACTCGAGTCGCCAGTTCGCCAGTCGTTAGCGATTGGCTCGGCTTCGGGAGCGTCGCCCGACTTCGGCTTCTGAATGATCTGGAACTGGACATGGTCGCAGCCGTCGTCCTTCGTCCGGATCACCGTCACGTCCACTTCGGTGCCGTGCAGTTTGTTGGCCACCGCCTGTCGAGTGCGAACACACGAGTAGACCGCCGGAGAAGAGTTGGCCGCACAGTATGCGCCGCAATGGGAATAAATCAGTGCATTAGAAAACAGTTTGTGGTATATCTCCGACTCATTAATTGCAGGCTAATAACAAAAATTATGATATCGAAAAATTGAGCATGATTTGTTTGTTTGCTTGACTTGGCTTTCAAATGGATAATCGATGCACACAAACACAGAACCGCAAAATATACCTGTATTTGAGTTTGGAATGTGTACTGCATTTAAATTGTCTCCTAATGAATGACTTTAAAGTCTCAGATCAATTGGAAAACTGACCCAAAGAGGCTAAGTCTAAGCCAGAGCTCCAAAGGACCCCTAATTTTCAAATTAGAAATAATTTTGACCTAAAAATTGAATAAATTGAAGGCTTCTTAATTAAGTTAACTTAATTTGAGAAGTGATTGAACGAAAAATCCAACTAAATTAAGCTTGATTGGCTCCTAGGGCTATGAAAAACGATTTTTGATCCTCGAATTTCTTTCTTTTGGCTCGTTTGTAAATGCTCATAGTTAATTAGCACCACATTGAAGCAAGGCAATGGCAATCGTTGGCAAACGAGCTCAGCTCAGGTGATATATTAGCGATGCGGCGCTCATTTCAATGACAATGCACTGGTAATTGAGTGCATTGTTAATGAGTTGCCGATCGGTTGGGTCACAAACACAGCACTAATGATCGGCTGAATTGAGTTTCGAATAACAGAATTTAATTATTGGTCTGAAAATCATTGAAATTTTCTAATGTTTTTCATTAATAATAATAGTAATAAATATTTTCAAAACACTTTTTGCTTATCTATCCATTGAATTGCGGCCTAAAAAATATTTATAATTTTCATTGACTATTAATTAAATTGTTTTCTTAGCAAATCTTGTGTTCTCTTGTTCTCATTATTAGCTAAGAGAATGAGCAAAAATGTTTTTGTACTTTAAAACAAAGTGAAATTCTCAATTAAAAACAAGAGCTGAAGTGAGGGCCGAATACGTAGCAAAAATTGAAATAACTTTTTGCATAAATAATAAGACAAAAGCAAAAGACGAGAATATGAATAATGAACTTTTGGCGACCGAAAACACAACAAACAAGAGCACAACTAATTGAGCGTAGAGTGCGATCAGTGGACCACCACCTTGACAATGCCGATCACAATGGGCTCGAGACCCTCCCTCTCCGAGTAGTAGTGCAGAATCAGCGCCCCGTTGTCGGGCCGTTCGGTGCAGCGGAAGGACGGCGCCCGCATTCCCGGGTAGATAGTGGCCAAGTGGTCGTGCAGTGCGTCCAAGTTCTGGAGGAAGTCGCGGGGAGTGGCGCCCAACACCTGCAGAATGCTCTCGTAACCCGACTCCTGGCAGAAGTCGAAGAACATTCCGCCGAACATCTCCAGGATCTCATTGGCCGGGATTTCTGCAGATATGCCGATCACGAGAGCAGAAGAAGATATTAATTCTCTCAGAAATGCTTTTCTCAGTTCATTATAAGACAATTAGAGCTCAAATGATGTGAACGTATCGCTTGTGATAAATGATCTGTTATTTGAATAAAAATTAGATATTTTTCCACTCAATTTCGAGTTTTAATGTCTGATGTCAGCCATTAGGCCGTGATTTCAGTTTTTATTAAACGGCATTTTTCAGCTGAAAAATAGCACAAAATGTTTTGCTATTTGCTATTTTGCTGGTTGTGTTGCGTTGTGTTGTGTTGTTTGTTATTCCGGCCAAACATTGTGTGTAGCGTTAAAAACATAATTCTCAGAGCAATTACTTAACACTCTTTCGGCGGCTTCGACTAAATTATATGTAATCTCGTCGTCATAGATGAGCCTTACGAGGAACGAGCCCTCCATTTCCACTTCGGCCTCCTTTCTGTCGATCGAATCAATGGTTTGGTTCGGATTAATAGTTTGCCAGAATTGCAACAAATTATATGCAATTACTTGATTTGTTCCCATACTTTGTCGCCAAAGTTGCGAATCACTAGCAGTTCGAGCGCGTGATTCACAAATCCGTACTGAAAAATGACAATCAATGAGCTCTTGGTTACTGTTATGGCACGAACCGCACAATGCGATCGTGCCAAAGACAAAATGGAGGACAATACCATGCTTGTTCGGAGCTAGATGAGCCAATCACCGAGCTAATAGGTCATTAATGAGGCCAATCCAACGTCTCGGACACAATGGCAGTCTTTGTCGGTTTGATTCTTCTTATTGTGATCTGATTCCGACCGCCATAAGACTCAAAGAATATTCTGTTCATTGGCAGTGATGTTGATTCGGATTCTGTCTGATTCTGTGTGATAGTAGGCATGCGTTTCCATTGATATGCGTCTGCCATCGGTTATGTCTGTTACGAACCACTCTTTCGGTCGACTCTTCGTGTGTCCGATCGATCGATCAAAAGGATTGTGTCTTTGGAATCAACAAATAGCGAGCGTTCGCTGTGTTTAGTGTTTAATACACTTAATATTAGGTCTCAATATGTGCTAAATAGGGCCGACCTCTGCCTTAATTATGGCCAACACTCCGATTGTCGTTATGGGAGCGCTTAATACAGCCCATTGTGGCCAACAATCTATGTATTCAATCAAATCGTAATCTGAAATGAAAATTAAATTTTGTTTCTGCTGAAAGAGCAAGAGCACAACAAATTGTTGGCATGCTTGTTGCTGGAGCGAGCATCTCAACTATTCAATACATTTATTTGATGGCCCGCTAGCACAAACGGAGCAATGAGCTAGCACATATTTCATAACACATAACAGAACAATGCAATATAAATGCAAACTCAGGCGATCGTTAAAATGCATATTTCGAGATTATATGAGCAAAAAGTAAAACAACATTTGGTCTGCAGAGAGATAGAGATTCAGAGAATAGTTTTCGTCGATTTGTTTCGTCAGATATGATGTTTGTCTCGAAATTAGTGATCAAATAAATTATAAAATCCTTTTTGTCTTTCTTTCTTTGGGCATATTTTTGCATAAATCAGTCGAAAATTCTTGTGTTTGTCGACTAAAAATATTTTCTAATCATATGATAAAAGATAAATATTTGAATTGAAAATTCGATGTTTAACTCGATATGAATGCAATTATTTCTCGAACTCATTACTCGGAAAACAAAAATTCTTTATAAAAAAGAGACAATATTTTGGACCAAAAATAGCAAAACTTTTTTCCGTAAATTTCATTTCCAATGTTCGCATCGGTTGCCAAATAATTCTCGCATTACTGACGAGTCTTCTGGTATTGCATTACATAATCGTCATTAGGATTGTGTCCAACGAGAAGACGATTTAATTGGAATGCATTTGCATTTAAGAAACGTCTAACGAGACTAACGACGAGACGTCTATCGAAACAAAATTAGTATTTTTTGGTAGAATTTTCCGCTAATAAAGAGTTTTCTTCTTTTTCTACTGAAAGTTTCCGACAATTTTATGATTGCTATCGCCAATCATTGGCCCACAACGTTGAGCAAGAGCTGATTGAGCAAGCAACCATTGCCAGTTGACCCTTGTTAATAACTGGGCCTTAAAAATCGCGTATTGTATTTCGTCATAAAATATTTCCGAACAAATGAATTCTAATTAATTCCTTTAAATTTAATTTTGCAGAACTTAATTATAATTAGTTTAATGTTGTTTTGGAAGAACAACAAACAAATTGTTGTCTTTTTGTTCATTCATTTTGCGAGAAATATGCGATTTTTATTTGCTTTACATGCCTTGAATACTAATGCTTTGCAGCGCTCAGGTATGTCAGCCCTGAGTGTGGTTTAGGGCACAGACGGACCAACACTTGCCTTCACTCGGGATGAAAGTTCACAAAACAAAAGCAAATAATATGTGTTTATAAACAAGAATTTTATTCTATTTTAAATACAATTAAATTTAATGGTGGAGAGAGAGAGAGAGAGAGAGAGAGAGAGAGAGAGAGAGAGAGAGAGAGAGAGAGAACAAACAAATTTGATATTTATTTCAAACACACATTTCGTACAATTATTTCACAGAATTATAATAAAATGTATTTCAATATGTAATTTGTTATTAAGCCATAAATTTATTGTCTTTAATATATACGCAAAATATAGTTAATTATAAATCAGATTTAAAAAACACTTATAAATTACGATTAAATATACGTTATTTTTCGTGGCATTTAATTCTTTGCCCAAAAAGTGTATTACATATTATAAATAACCAATAAATTTGATTTAAAGTCCGAGATTTTCATTATATAAAGTGTTATATAATTAAATATGAAATTAATTTATTGGCGAATGTAGTCCAACATTACAAGCAATTTGAGGCCCGCTTTTCACCGTTCGAAGTGTGGCTACAATTTCTGGCCATTAATTGATCGGATATTTGAACTAAAAAACTGTTCGCAACTCAACTCTAAAGAAATGAACTATTTTTGGTAAATCAAATTCAATTGGGATTTATTTCTCGGTCCAGACGTTTCGTGAAATATAATTTGAATTTCGTTTTGCGATAACTGTATATATAAAATAATTTTGGTTTTGGGGCAAATCAAACGAAAATTTATTGAATTCGTTCATCAAATTTATCATATTTTTGAGTGCAATAAATATCTCAGCAAAAAGTCTAAAATACTCTGAAATTCAAAGAAAATTCATCGTTAAATCGAATCAAAATCAATGATTTATCAATTAATAGTCGGCTAATGAATGAATTTTATTAATTATATTTAAAAAATTATCCCTTTATTGCTAATTAGATTGAGGTTTGGTTTGAAATGAGCCCAAAATTTTCAGTAATTAATTGAATTTTGTATTATTTTTGGACCCAATCGACGCAATTCCAGAGGATTTGGTCACGAATTAGTCGTTTGAGACGTCTTATCAATTATTATCGGATCAATGGGTCGGCGACCACATCGACCACATCGACCACCGCTGAAGATCATGATATGTGTCCACTTATGAACCAATAATAGACACGTCGGACAGAATAATGCCTCGAATTGAAGGCTTTGGATGACTTGAATGAAAGGCTTTGTTCGGCGTCTGTGGGGGACAGCGATTGGGGACCGAAGACCGCAATCAGTCTAATAAGTAGCAGAAAATTGCATACAATTTGCCGATGAATTAAATGCAAAGCAATAAGTGTCAGATCAGTGGCGTCTGAGCCGATCGTTCGCCAGCACTGAGTTCGCCAACCAATTGATTGACAACTGGTCTTAAAATTGACTTTTATTTGAGAGATAACTTAATTTGATTGCAATTATCTGTCAAAAGATCTATTCATGCGATGGCGAACCAGTTCCTCGTCAACACCGCACAAGTCATGGCCTGTCGTAGAGTTCGCTCGCAAACAGAAACGCTATTTTCGAGACCAAACTTATCTGAAAAATGTTGCGATTTTTGTCGAAATCGGTGTTTATTTTTTGGGCACAAAATCAAGTTTTTATGGATATCGTGATATCAATCGATTCATTGCGATCTAAATATAAATTATTTTGTTCGTCGTTGTGCTCGATATTTAAGGCGAAAATTACATCCATTTTGATTAGCGATCTCCTCTCGCATCGGATAATTAGCTCCAATTCCAGACACTCGAAGACTAATCCCAGCCATGAGATCAATACCACAGATATCTATGCAAAACAACAAAAACAATTAACAATCGGTTTCATTGTTCTTCGGCCTGTCTTCGGCCGATCCGACGCCTTAGCCCTGGGTCTCAGCCCTGAGAACAGAGAGACTGATCACTCAATTGAATCTTAATTGAGATGAATTTGTTTTTAAATTTATTTCTTGACTAAAACTAATTTTCTAATTCCGATAACTAATCGCTTTGATTCGATCGATACGTTTAATTTTGGTTCGGAGTGAACAATGAGTTGATAATGAACCAGATTGAGCTAGATAATTATTGCATGGCTTACCAACAGAGGCCTGAAATAAATGAATGCATTTTTTTATTACCAAAACACGGAATTTCAGACTCAATGAGAGGGCTCTGTATTTAACCCCAAAAATGCAGTTTCGAAGCAATTTTACAGTAAAATAATTGAAGTAATCTTTAATAAAAATTCTGATATATCTTATCCGATGTCAGGAACAGAGAACTGATGAAAGGGATTGACTTTTAATGAAAATATATCTTAAAGGCTGGTCGACAGGGATGTGCAGCCGTGGTGTCAGTTGCCTTGTTTGTCGACGTTAACGAACACTTTACGCAACCATTATTCGTCCAATTAGAAGACCACGAGCTGAACATTGACCTTAACCTAACCTATCCGACCATCTAATTGGTCGCTCTCTGGCCATCTCTGTGAGGGCATCGATGAAAGATAATTAGTGCGGAATCCAGTGTTTTGCTGAATAGACAAACAGAGACTGAGAAACTAAGTATATATATCGGAGGAAACAATTGTGTCGTTTGGGCTCATAATTGATTAACGTTTTCAGAACTGGAGGTAAATATTGTTTGACAGTAAAACCCCATTAGGTTAGCCGTCGGGGTTGTGCTGACAGCAGCGGTGGGCCGACAGTACCGGTGCTGGCAGTGTGTGCGCCACTGATTATCCTAATTTCACGATTAGATCTCCGGCACAGCCATAAAAAGTCATGTCAAGACTCCATTAGCGGATCACTTCCTGCAAAATAGCCGAACGTCTGTATAGCCGTCTGTCTATAGTCGTTGAGTCCAAACCACTTTTGGTTTACGTAAGGCTCGGCTCAGGCGTTGACTGGATGTCAGAAAACGAGTGCAATTCAGGTCCTGTGCTCTGAAACAAAATCTCTTCAGCGATGCAGTGATTGCACTCTTTATTCCATTCGGTGCTCAAAGAAATTATTTACTCGAATCAATATCTTCGAAGACAAACGTTTCATATGTGAGATCAGAGGCTACAGAGAAAGAGATGAAAAATTCTTTTGCGTCAATAAAACACTATATTTAAGTCAAAACATTAAAGTCAGTCACGACTTATCGCCAGAAATATTTTCTCGACTTCACTACAACAGATAGGTTTGAGTTATCAGAGAAATGTTTGATAACAACAAACGCTTTTAAGAAGTCTTACTTTTGATTGATCGCTAAATCTTTGAGTTTTAGACAATACAGTTGTGTCTGTGAATGGGATTCGGTGTGAAGGCAATGGAGTTATTGCTGTTATGGCCAGACCTAACACATATCTGACAAATATGCGCCAAAGATAATATCCAGGCTCTTGAATGCACTAACAACTGTTAGATGAATACATTTGAATACAGATGCTCTTGCAATAAGAGTTTTGAATATTCATGGCTAATATTCTCAATGTTCTCTCTCTCTCTCTCTCTCTCTCTCTCTCTCTCTCTCTCTCTCTCTCTCTCTCTCTCTCTCCCCCATTATTAGCCGAAAAGCGGAAAATTTAAGCATATATTTCAGGTATTATTTGTATATCGTATGCAAGAAGTCATGATTTATCGATTCAAATGCCGAGAGTTTTGCAATCAATAGTTCCGGGAATTCGTTAGAAGTTTGAAATGAATTTGATATTAAGTCGAATCGGTTTTTGCCGAACAGTTTTTATTATTTCTAACACTCAGAATAACTATTGTATTGAGTGATAATTTAATTTTCGTTATCGACGTCGACTCTAATTTGATTTATTGCTTTGGAATATCAAATCAATTGAATTGCAAAAGAGAAAGAAAAATAAATCCGATATTTGAATAGGAATTTCGTTTAAGTCGTTAATACAAAAACTACTTTTGCTTTCGATAATTAATCGATTGAAAAGTCGATCGACTCTTACGACAGAATAATTGTTATGCCGTCAGTAGTCGTGGCACTAATTCAATGCCATAGATATGACAAATGTATGGCTAACTCGGCGTTAATTACTAGTTTACTAATCGGATCGTTCTTTTGCTTTGTTCTCTTGTCTCGCATTTTATGCAACAATTCGTGCAAAATATTTCTTTTCTTCATTCGAGTCAAACAATTTAAGCGAAACATTGTTTTCGTTGTGATTCGTCATTCGAGAAATGAATTTTCATTAGACTTTCCTAAAACTAATAATCAATTTTATTCATCTTTCATTCCTGACTTCGATAACAAGGTAATCGGAAAAGTTTGCGCTGGAATTTTTGTGCACATATATCATCAAAAAAGCGATTCGAATCGAGTTATTCAGCAGTCAGAAAAAAAATTGAGAAGGAAATGGAAACTATTGAGGCTGAACAGGCGATTGTGCTATGCGATGGCCATGATCAGCCATGATCATTGATCAATTTGCAATCACTGCAGAACTCTGATTAGAATTGAATGGTTCGACTGTGAGACCAAATTAGACGATAAATAATAGAATCAATTATTAAGGAGAAGAAAATTAGAGACCAGACAATCGGTGCTAATCTGGTATTCGAGAGGAACGGACTGACGAACTAATTCCGAGTGAAGAATATCTATCGCTGGCACTGGTCTGTCAGTGTCTGACACCACCACCGGAGCCGATATCTCACACACGACTCCCACACAGAAACAGAACAAACATTCCATAACCCGAACGGTAATGAAGTGTCGACTTCGCACAAAATATAACTAATGTTTTGCTCGCAAAACAAATATCTCTGTATTTATTGATTTATAAGTTTCTTGTGATTTATCGCTCGACAGAGTCGTTAACCAATAATTAGTGGACCAAAAAAATAGTTATCAGTTTTGAGCGTTTTGTTTAACACCTGAATGAGTGGCCGAAGCCGTAAATCTGTGAATGCATTGTCTGACAAACAAATTATGGCTTTCGATATAAATGAGTGGCGAAACCGAAACCAATAAATCATTTGTCGGCAAACAAACACTGTTTTACATGAATTGCTTAATGCGAGTGACTCTCCGAACAGAACAGAACAGAGTGCGACAAAACACGAGAAATGAAGCGTTTTTTTTTTGGTAAAATCAAGTGTGGAATACCTCGGGTGTCAATTTATAGCGATTCTGATTGGTATCTCTAAGGAATTCGACGCTTAATGACTCGAAAATATCTATATTTCTATGAAATACAACTGTTTTGCCATTAATTTTGAAGTCCATTGTGAGCCAAGTATTGCACAAATAGGTGTTTTTACTGCTCAGATAGAAATGTCATCGCTATTGCCTTGCTAGTTTCATTAGTAGTGCTTGCAAACAGAATAGAATATAATAGCAAGTTGATTAATTGAATCGATCTGGATTGTTATGTTGTTGTTGGCAACTATCTGCCAGCACTCGATGATCTTGCGTTTGATAGCACTGTTATTAGCAATCATCAAAATTGGATCGTGCTATATTTTCATTTAATTTGTCCATCAAATTATATGAACTGCACTTACTATTCGTTTTGATAAGCGTTTCGTTTGTTAAACAAAATTTGCGCTCAATTTTCGAGTTTTATATCTTATTCGACAAAAAAACTAATTTCGAATCACATCTGAAATGATAGAAATAATTCCCAAAAATTATTTCATTGAAGTAAAACACAATTCAAAGATAAATATATTCAAAACATTTTCTTATTACAAAACTGACGTTCATTCGAGACTTCAATTTGAAGCGAAATTTTTAGGCAAATTCTCAAGAATTTCATTATAAAACGATTTAATGAACTAATCTTTAGAATCAGATTAAAAGAGGGTTTTATTCAAATTATTTTCGGCTCTAAGAACTCAAATATTCTTCGCTTGAATTTGATTTGAAAAACTGAATTCAATGGAAACCCGATTTCGTTATTACTCTAAATAAGTTTTTTTTTGCGGCAAAAAGTGGCGAATAGTTTGAGCGCATGTTTTGCAGCCAACAAAACAGATTCGAATAATTATCGGATTTAATTTGGAGTTTATGTCACGTATTGTAGTAATAATATATTAATTTAATTGAATTCAATCCAATCGATTGCCAGTATTGTGCAACTCTGTAGCCATAATCGAGGTCACAGTCAACACACAATTTATCTAAAATCTCTTCCAATCGCTTCAATGTTACAAATTTAGAAAAACTTTTCTCAACTCTTAACTCGAGTTAAATCAATGGTTGTCAGAGAGTATGTATTTAAAAGTGGTCATCGAGATGAAGATGAAATATTGGCAAGGCAATTCCCATTGGAACCAATAGAGGTGTACTCGATTTCTATGGGAGACTGACCTCTGCCTGCCTGCCAGGCCAGAAGAGCACCTTGGCTAGATTTCCCCTGAGAGACAGTTTCGCAATCCGCACAACTCTACACAAAAATTGAACCCAATTTGTTGTTCATATCAAATATGTTTGATTGGAATCGGTTTATATATTTTAGGCATAGAATTGGTGCCAATTATGAGATCACGTTCTCTCTGACCGTCTATTTCTGTATTTCAGTTACGTATCGATGAAATTATTATTATTTCTCTCATAATTATAGTTAAATAAAAGGCCGACAAATGGAGAGAAAACTGCAAAATGAAAAATAACAATAATTAGACCTCAAAATTGCAATCAATATAATCGGTAATTAATGTCTCGAAGTATTTACGAGAAATTATGGCATTCGGTGGCAAAGAGTCTAATAATATGTCATAGTTTTGGGCGATTCTCTCGGTTTTGCTTTGAGTTCGCAAAAGAAGTCAATTAATTATTGGATTAATTTATATTCCGAAACACATATTATTGAAATATTCTATCAATTTTCGGTTTATTGAAAATTATGAGTCGTGTGTTGCAGTGATCAGTGATCAAGGCCTTGTGCGAATTGTGCCTAAGCTATGATTTGCAGCTCCAACGAGCTATTACCAAGTTGACCTAGACACTGGACCTGTGATTAGCTACTGATTAGCCCTTTCGAGCCATCGCTGACAGACTGCGAGCCTATTATTAAATACAAGTCCGACACGACTCGAGTCACTCGACTCATGGCAACAATGTTTTTGCCCAGAATTCCGAATGAATTAATGTTTTTCTTCTTCTTTTTGGAGCAAAAACAATGTCTCTGAAGGACAACCGCTTTGTGTGACTCAAAGTATGTCTAAAATTCCCAACAAAATTCGATTTATGTAAGAAAAAATTGCTCAAAACATGTATAATGTCGTGATCTCATGAAAGATTTGGTCATTTCTTGCGTTCGGTCTCTGATTTACAACATATTTGGCATTACATTTGGTGCCTCTGTTTAGCCCATAAGTCCCTTAAGGGTTGGCCTCCAGTGATGGCAACCTTTGAATAAATATCAGATCTATTTTAGGCATTTTTTCTCTACGAAAATTACCGAAAAAAGTCATCGAGTAAACAGAATTTCTATCAAACACTGCCTGAAGTCTACAAGAAATTTGTTTTTCTTAAGCACTTTTTTCTCAGACATCAGACAATTTACCAAAAACTTGAGTTTCGGATCATTTTTCAAAAATTTATATTTTTTCTCTCAATTTCGAACTTTATTTTCATGAATAATATTTTGATTGTTAATACTCTTCTACAGAATCAACAATACTAACAATGAAAATATTAATTATTCGTCGCAATCGATAGTCAAATATTACCTGAAAATGTGTTACAAATATCACATTTAATTGAATTTATTCACAAAATATTTTGATCTTATTATATCTCTTTTGATGTGCCGAACGATTAGATACTTGTGTTTGTGTTTTTCGCAAAATTAATTAATTGCTCGTTAATCCAGTCAAATATAATTAAAGCTTATGTTTGTGTGTTTAGGACTATTAGCCGACAAATTCCGAGAACTATATTCTTGGAGTCTGTCTTATCTCTGCTGAGAAAATATTTTTATTCGCTATTTTAAAAATGGGTTTACAATAGGGGGCAATAAAATAAAAGGTAAATTTATATTTCATTATCTATTCAGGACATAAGAGCGCAGACAAGCAAACAGTTTAAATACCATCCGCTTTATAGTCATCTTTACTTAGCTCGAGAACAAATCTGTTGAATGAAATTTGTTTAATATTGATTACACACGTCTCGAGTGTTGCCGTTGTCTCACCGGAATGTCTTAGGAGACGATCGAGAAAGACATTGCTCACATTGGTGTCGGTGAGAAGGCCTAATGAATCCAATGAATGACACAAATCCAATATTCGAATCTAATTTATCAAATTTTTGTGTCGTGTAATTAGATTTTATCCGCTTTTAATAGAATTTCTTTTCCACTAATTTGTAGGAAAAGATTTATTTTATTAAATTGAATCACATTTTCCAGTTATGAATCCGGGATCGCAGTCGAGGCAAAACTCTTTTCGAAGCTTCCATTACTCTTAATTTGTAATATGAGCCGAATTCTGAATTTAGCAATGGATTATTCAAATGGATTGACGAGAATATTATTTTTGATCATGGTAACATGCATTTTCATTGACAACAGTTCTTGGCCTTTGAGCGACAAGTTTATGCATCCCTGCAATAAATAGAATTAAAGTTTTAAATTAGATTTTCGTCTGATATCTGACTTTTTTTGGAAGTCAAGAGTCCTTTGAGTTTTTGATTGAAATTAATGATTAAATAACTTTTTGCTTGTCGTCCGATGAAAGGGGAGAGAGAGAGAGAGAGAGAGAGAGAGAGAGACCCACTTCAAAGAGGCTAACCTTTTATTGCTAGATATCATTAAACTTAATGACAAAACAAATCTAAAACTTTTAGAGATTTGTTTTCATCGTTAGTTATAAATCAAATCCAACACAAAAATATTTCAATTTAATAATCCGGTCCATTCTTACGACAAATTCTCTGCTCAAATCATAGATCAAATACCAAAACAGTGAACAAAAATGCATTTCACTGTCTGTTCGTCTGATAATGTCTTCGATTTCCTTCCGTCCGACTCTTCTCTTGACATTGGAATTGATGACTAGTTAACTATCGAACGATATTTTGCTTTAAAAGAGTATTTCATTTATCGTTTAATTGCAACTGAAAAGGAATAGCTTTTCATTGCTCAGCCAATCGATCCGTACGTCTAATATCGCAAACGTAAGCAGATTTACAAATAAGTCGGCAGAAAAAGTGAAATCAATTTCTCACAAACGCTTACCTCTAATACAATACCTGCAAAATGATTACTCCATTGGTTTTCATTCAGTCGGAAGACATCTATTCCGGTCTAAAACAGTGGAATCAGTCGGTGATCGCCAATGGCAACCATGTCCTCCACTATCGAATCAGAGCTCGCATTCTGTTTCATGTGGTCATCAAAATTAATTTTATAGGTCTTCTCAGACCATTCAAAACCATTAGAATCGTTGCATAATCCGGGTCTCAATGCCTGTCAGCCGATTGTTACCCACGTCGTGAAGCTCTTGAATCGAATCCGCGATTTTGACGGATAAGTGCAACAGAGAATACATGTATGATCTTTGCTTTTGGTGACACACAAACTGAGCAGACACTTAGTGGCAATGCTCGTGGCAACTTTGCAACATTATTCACAGTTAATATAGTCCATTAGGCGGCAAATACTGACGTGTCTGATGCGGTTCCCAGCGTTGGATCACTCAATCATTTAGCGCAAACAGCAATACCTGATATCTCCGGTCTTATGTGACACTATTAGATTAGCTAGATGCCGCTATCGAATTAGCTTGCCACGTTTGGCCCATTGTCTCATTTGAATGGCTAAACAAATTAAGTTTTGAATGATCGCGATTGCGATTCTGTGCGCCATTCTGTTGGTCCTGTTTTGACATATTCTGTGCCATATTTTAGTCTCGAATAACATGTGTTTCGTAACTCAAGAAGCGTTTCGTCGCATATGAGGCCAGAAATGAAACATTTTTTGTCGCATTTTGTTTATATATCCTAAGAATAAGTGAATCAATAAATCGATAAAATGAGCAAACATTTTGATTTTGGACGACAAAAGATCTGAAGAGTATTGAACGAAGACTACGGATAGGGTTATAACGACTTGAGTTAAGTACTCGACTGGTGTCGAGTCGAGCGTTCAATCAATAGATGGACGCAATTCTCTGCATATTTTATGGAAATGA
Organism: Scheloribates latipes; assembly: GCA_034698225.1. Lineage (NCBI taxonomy): Eukaryota > Metazoa > Arthropoda > Arachnida > Sarcoptiformes > Scheloribatidae > Scheloribates > Scheloribates pallidulus. The sequence continues at coordinate 14,208 of JAQGBE010000039.1, read as the reverse complement.
TATGAAAAATAAAATATTCGGCTCTCAGACAATGAAAAGGGCATTTAAATCAGTTATAGAGAGAGACAGAGACAGAGTGATTGCATACCATCGCATGTGTTCGACAGGTTGTGCCGGATATTAAAATTTTTCAATTTTTATCTCTCACTTCCCGACACATCTCTGAACACCTCAACTGAACAAAACTTCAATCGTCTGATCGATTGTGAATATAATTGGAATTTTTTCTTTTCTCGTCCACAAAAATACCATTGCGTTCGACAGGTTTATTGCAGTGAGAAATCAGGAAAACATATCAAATAATTAATCAAAATCTTCATTATATACCTAAGAGTTGGGTAATCCTGAGTGAGAACTGCTCTACTAATACAACGATCGCCGATCGCTTCGATCGGATTAATGGATAAACAGCCGAAACTAACCAAACATTCTCTCTCTCTCTCTCTCTCTCTCTCTCTCTCTCTCTCTCTCTCTCTCCCGTCAGATATGAGAAAACTTTCGTTGACTTAATTATTGATGAACTGAAGCGAAATATTCACTAATATAAGCAATTGTTTCATAACTGGTGAGAGAGAGAGAGAGAGAGAGAGAGAGCCAACGCGTAATGTTATATTCAGAGCAAACATAGCCTAATATTATTTTTTCGTTTTGTGTCCGAAATCTAATCAAAATTACTGCAGACATAAGACACGACTACCTATTCGTACGTTTCTGACACATATGGTTACATAATTTAGATACTGAGTGATGACTATATCTTATCAAATGATCACATTTTATTCATTAGATTTTCAACGTTCACAACATTAGAGGCACTCAGTTGTGGTGTGCGATACCGACCAGCACTTTGGCCAACAACCGACTCAACCATTTGGCAAGATATGAGTCGTGCGCTCACTTCCGATAATAACAATCCTTTATGTCCTCAATAATTGATTATAATTAGAAGTTATAGAAAATATGGAAAGCCATTAGAGTCTAATTGAATTAGAGAATTGGCCGGTCCATGTCAATATTTGATGGCTCTCATGTGATGCCAGATGATGGACAGGAACAGCACAACTCGCTCATGGCGTCTCTCACACGAGCTGACACACAAACAAAGGCCGAGTGTCTAATTGAAAGCGCGATCAGACGTCTGGTTAAGTCTTATGGCGTCTATTAGTGGCGAAACTAATTAGCGATACGTAAGAAGTGCTCAGAATTTACTTGAGTTTCACATTAACGAAGGGAACGAATGGATAGGGAAATGAAGAAAACGCTATTAAAAGCTGTTTTAGTGCCTAATATGAGCTGACAGTTAAGGCGTTGAAAAACTACATATCGAGTGGTTATTGACCGGATAACTGATCCCGATTATGGTCTCCGCTTTCCAAACCAACAAATTATACGCTATTTTTGACCCAAATATTTGTCGACACAAAAGAAGAAGAAAAAAGTTTTTCTCGTTTCCTAATAATCAGGGAATGAAATGAACGAAAACAGTTATCGAGAATTCGAGAATAAGCGAATGAGTGATAACACCCACGATATGGTGTCGATTGCCACGAGCATCCGCTCACTATTGATCCAGCAATTGGTCGCCTAATAGACAAAAGCCAAACAGACATCAGTTGGTAAACGATCGCCAATTTTTACTCTAATTATCATTGATATTCTGTTCGTCATTGAGTCAGTGACCCATATTTTTAGCCTTGCTTATGATTTCTATTGACTTTCATCATGCAATTTATTGACCAATACTGTCATCCGATACTTAGTTTACCCACACATTCACAACATGTCTTAATGCGAATCCTAAGACGCGCCTCAAGAGCCAGAATCTAATGGACACTGAATTGATAATCGTGGTTGGTTTGCCTCCGAGTCCATCACGCAATTTATCATTCTCATTTTACAAGAGCCAAATGAAAAAGAGCAGACAATAACTGGCCGTTCGTCTGATCTGATAGTCTTTAGCCCTTATTATTAATGACTGAAAATTGCAATTAATTTTGACTTTGAATTAAATCACTTAATATATAATTAATTTGTTTCTGATCTCCACAATGGAAAAAGCATTATATTAATAGTCGTATTCAACAATTAACTATAATAGTTAACTAGTTTATCATACTATTGGCAAATTATTATCGAATGCTAATTTCACTGCTCGTTATCGCCCGTCAACAACAAAAAGATGTATTCCATTGAGAATTCGGAATACGAAATAAGATTTTGATTCTTTGTGTTCTTTGAGTTAAATAAGATAGCGATCGGCACTCAATTGTAACGTTTGGGCCATTCATTCAATGCAACGAATTATTAAAATTGTTAATTGAGTCGCGAAAAGTCATTATAACAACGCTTTTGTGTGGACTTTAATATTTTGATTATCAATTCGTGTCAGATGTTTGCCAAATGTCTATTCAAGACTACTTTCAGACCAGATTCTAATGGTTTGTTCGGATGGCAAACCCCAACCCAAATGCAAATATAATATGCAGCGAAAGTTGAGCTAGATTCAATTATTCTGCACAATTTCAGTTAAGATATCATGCCTCGGTTCTACTCTAATTTATTTTACTGGCAAAGAGGCAATCTCTGAGTGCAAGTCTGGTTTGTTCGTGGTCCAATTGAATTACCGTGTTCCGCACTATGCCGCCCAGGGGAGAAGAAAAAAGTGGTTTGGTCAAAACTTGAATAGCATAAGAATAGTAATTATCCCATGTAAAACTTGTCGATTTATCATATTTGTGATTAAAATTTATCATGGACAGATAGTTCGATTAAATAAGTATTGATATCACTATTTATATGAGAGCGGTAAAACATGGAGGGCGCTAAAATGGAAAAAGTCTTCAAAAACGGATATGGGGCGCTAAATCTAAAGGGGCTGGATAATGCGAGAGCACGGTAAGATATAATGATTAGTGTTGCTTGCTCTTTTTCGTGTTTGCAGCAAATCTATTGCCGCCAACGACAACAACAACTAAGCCAAGAGACTATATGACTCTCTGCCCGGCCATTAACGAACTATTTATTTAATGAACTAGTTGATCTTCTTGATTAACTAGCAAACACTTTCTGAGTGCTCGCCTATTGATTTTGGTCGACCAAGACGTTAGTCGACAGACGTTATGCGCCACTTATGCTCATCTCTGGCGTCAATAAAACCATCTTTTGATACAATTTTATTGCGATTCCGAAAAATACTAACAAAAACAAAACAGACACCACTTTATCGTTATATCGAGTAAAATAACATTTATTTTCAATATTCGAATCGATTGTAAGACAAATATAAGAAATGTATGTTATTTTTGTTGACAAATGAATAGAATGACTCGACTTTTGTGTCCCTATTCTATAAAAATGGTTCAATAGATGTGACGACAAATGGCTATCATTTGCTTGTTATTGAACAGCATTTTCAGTAATTTTGTCAATAAAATTACGACTTTTTGAGTCAAACTATTCAAATAAATATAATAATCGAGGTAATTCTGGGGCACTTCTCTCTGAGCTCGTACTCACAAACTGATAGCACACCAAACATATTGTAAACCCGATACACAAAACTTGTCTCAATAACAATAACTTATATGAAAGAAGAGCTTAAGTAGAAAATAATGAGACGATTCGATATTAAGTTTGTTGGTAGCATGATCATGGTGCAATATCGAGCTGTAATTGGGGCTTAGCAACAAGGTTCTATTGAAATGGAGGCACAAAAGACCATTGGTTTTGGGTTTGATTGGCGAACAACCACTGAATAGACTTCTGGGCCGAAAGCAAACATTTGTTTTAATGACTGCATTTGAATGACTGGCGAAACTGTGTTTTGATTATTCAGACGCGAAAAACAATTCACTACAAAAACGTAGAACTAAACTGAGAATTGTTTTAATGGATTCTCTCAAATAATAATTATAGCATTAAATTGTCTGAAATTCTGCGCTAATTATGTCGAAAAGTAAAGAATTTTGTGTTTCAACTCAAGTTTGGTCTGCAATTCAGTGCCAAACAGTTATTCTGTGATAGATATGTGCTTTAGTTTGCAGGTTTAGTCACACAAACAAAACGGTCGTTAAGTTGGACTGCATTTTGACTGTTGAGAGCATTACTGACTTAACTAATGATAATATTTAATTAACTTATATTCAGAGCCGAACTCTGTTTCACACGATGTTTGTGTTGAGGACAGCGGAGGGACTGGCGATGGCATACAAATGGTCGCAGAATATGTTCGCCAGAATCGCGTGTCTGTGCGACTGAGAGCGAGGTCTGTGCGCACTCGGAACGTGTGAATAGCAGACACTGAGACACAGAATGTTGAGCTCACGATTCGATACCATCGCTGGCATAGAGTGTGTGTTCGCCGCCACAGCTCTGGCACTCACTCTCGTCGTCAGTCGCTCTGCGAAATGCGTATGACTTTCGCCGATTCTGACAGCGATTCTGATCGCTAGTGAGAGGACCGGCGAAAAGCAATTCTAATCAATAGCTACGAAAAGGTGTGCCAAACGTGAGGCCAAACACAAAGTGACTCATCTATTGATTGGACGCTTAAACGCGATGTCTTGTGTTTGTATACCATATTTGTTGGCATTGGAGCCAAAAGAATATTCTTACGGTTACACAGACCGACAAACTCTTTGGCCTCGATCAAAGTGAGCCATTAACTGTGCGATCAAGGTCAATTTGGCTAACGAATTGGCATTTCTTCGATATAAGTAAATGTAAAGAAATTTAATAACAATCCGAACAATAAGAAAAAGTTGTTTCGCTCGAAGAGAAGGAACTTTAATAAAACAAGAGAAGAGTTTCTGGACTTTCCTTATCCACGGAATTGCGAAACTGTGCCGAAAACTCTCAACGGATTCCGGTATTGACTTTTCATGAGAAAATTGAAAATCTTCTCCTCATTTATCGAGCAATTTATCTCTGATTCAGTGCTAACTAAAAAACTTTTTCTTTCTCTCTTTTCTATTCACTGTTCGCACAACACATCGCGTCTGCCCTTTCGGACGAACCGAATCCGACCGAACAGTAATGGAGAAAAACAATTAGCCGACAAAAAAAACTAAAGCATAACTTTAATTAATTAATAAATTGGTTTTGGAATTAATAATTATACGACAGAACAGGCATTATATTAGCATAACAATAGCAACTTCTGTGGGAGAGACTAATCGCTGGGGCAGTGAATAAAAAATCTAATTTCATAATTATTTCTGTTTACTCAGACATTAAATATAAATTATAGAAGACTTTTCCGTCGGAACTTATTCACGTGAAAAGACCATAACAACAAAAAGCGCACCTAGCACAGCACAGCACAGCACAAGCATAGTCTGCTGTGAAATTAATATCCGTTAATTAGCCTTTTTGTCTGTTGTCTGTGTCTACCGATTACAATATGGATATACCCAACGCCTGTCCCAACACAAGTACCGGCAGATCGCCGGCACCGTCGCCGAGGACAGGTCGCCGGTTCTCGCGGGCGGTAGTGGCCGGTAGTCCGCGCTCTAACGAGCTCTACCTGAAGACGCCGAGCGGCGGCGCCAACAACACGAACGGCGGTGCAGTCACGACCCCGACTGACCCGGAAAGACCCGAAACACCGGAGTCGGAGAAACTGAATCTGCGAGGACTGAGTCAGGCGCTGACACAACTGCTGTACCCAAAGGTCAGATCAATTCAAATTAGTCTCTCCTTCGCCTCACAACATCTCCCCATCCACTCCTAAAAAGTACATCTTTTCGCTCTCCAATCTCAACATTTATCCAATTTATGACTTTCCCTGATTTCACTTTTCTGTTTACTCTCTGCGGAGACCCGAGAGTCGAGTGAATCGGGAGTTTAGAAAAAAGTGAGTCCAATATTAGAGCAGAATTAGCCGAACAGTTGTGCCACTAATTTGATGCCCGGATTTACACAACTTTTTGTTTCCAATCGATTGCCTTATTTGGCCTTAAATTAGGCCCTAATCCCGAAGACCTGCTCTCCGGCAGTCATATTGCAAATGTTGGAACAAATGCTTAAACAATATTCAAAATCGTCTTCACTTTGTTTAATAGCACTTCTATTTATAACCCCTTTTATAAGCCAATAGTTATCTCATTTAAGGACTAAAAAGCGGACCAAAAGAATAAAATCGATTAACACTTTGAGTCTGAGAATTATATATTTTTACTTTTATTGTCGGCAAACCTATTGAATGCATAATCAGACCAAAAGTCCATTTATTTTATTAGTTGGTGTCAGTGATGGGCACCAGAGGTATGACAGAGGGCTCGACACCGAACTGGCAATCACTGTCTTTACAACACCTCTAAAGCGATCGACTTTTTTCGCTGCGAAACATAATTTGCATTTATATGACGACAGAGTTTACATAATCCGCGCCTTATTTGTGGCCATTTCTGGTTCGGTAACGATCGCATGATGTGGTCCACAGTCGAGACACACGTATCCATAAACCTGGTTAAATATTAATAATCCGATATCCAGCACAAAATAAAATTCCCACATGATATCAAGCAGTTAGCATGTTATTAGAGTTTGATTAAAATACAAATACAAATCTGATTTATAGACTCGAAAAAGTGTTTGTTAATTAATTCTATGTGGATGATCACCTTGGCGAAATGAAGTGTTCGCCTGACAACAACAAAAACCTTGACATTAACTCTCTGTCTAAGTAATTGGTTAATAATTGTGCCCTGGCACAGTTAGTGTCTGTCGAATGAAGCATGGCACGCAAGCATGCACTGGAAGCCATGTAATTTATTGGCGATGATCTTGATTGTTGAGATCAGAGCCCAAATTGCAGACTCGGGTCATTCAAATTGGAGCCAATGTCTGCGTTGGGCCACAATTCATATGAAACATATCGTGGAATAACTAAATACACGTAAACCTATTATAAGCCCGTAATTACCAATGCATTTAAAGGCCATTACTTTTGTGTGATTCATAAAAATTTATCAAAATTTTCTGTGTTATCGCCAGGAAATGCCATTTCTATTAATATGTATTCATAGAGAATAACATTTATTCCTATAAATATGTAATAAAATATTTAAAGAATCGATTTTTGTTGGCATTCGCTCTCTGTTTGCAGAGAAACGGTTTTGTCGTTCGGTCGGTGCCACTCATTAATAGACTGCGGCTTTTCGGAGACATTAAAAACTATTCCGAAACACTATTTCATAATACGCTTAAGTGTTTGATTCAATTTTCTGAGATTCAGTTTTGAGATCAAAGCGCGGAGAAAAAAATGTTTTTCATTTCGCACAAAAATGTTGACAAAAGTTATTCCATTAAAGACGAAATCTTATTTAAACCGTTGTCTAATTCAATTGGGATGACGTGGGTGATCGAGATCGTGGCTGGTCTCACCCTGGGCAGAGCCGCACATCATCTAGAACAACCAATTGCTTTTGATGAGAGACAGATTACCTTTCAACTACTAATTATTCGATTAGGATTCACGAGGCAACAGGTGGTTACCTAGATACTATAATTTAATCAATTCCAAATTATAGCCAAGTGAAAAAAGGTAATGTCTCTCAGCCGGGAAACGGCACAATAATTCAATTATTATTCATAAGGCCATTAATGCAATTATTCCAGTGAACAAACAATAAGTGAGCAATACTTTGCTTGTTGTCGACCAAACCATTGGCAAACAAATGCCTCTTATTCTCCACATTCTTGCTCTAATCTATTAATACAGTTTAGTCCAGTTCACTATAACGACAAATTGACCCTGTTGGCCTCCTTTTGACCACCCTGCTCACATCAAGTCATGCTTTTTTGGGCAATTATCCGTGCGATCTGTGAGTGGATTCACCCGTTGTTTTAATCACTGGTTGTAAAGGCGTTTCCCGAATGCACTCGTCTTTTGTTCCGAATTCGCTAAATAGCGAACAAATTAATGCCCAAAACGCATAACAAATAGAAAGAAAATATTATTTATTTAAGTCTAATAACTGATGAGAAATAGTAATAAGGTATTAATCACTTTGTTATTAATTGGGTTTATTTGGAAATTCTAGTTCACTCCGATTATTAACGATTATAATGTTATTCGGCTTTTAATGTATTTTAATGCCAACACAAATACACGGTTTGCACCCAAACGGACGACACAACTCATCTGCGATACTCTGAGCGATAAAACTATACAATCGTTCGCTTATTTATTTTGTTGCCATTTATTGTTCGCCTGATTTATAAATAGACATTTAATTTAGCGCTGATTATGATTAGCCAAAAACAACATGTAAACTGAATTAAGAGCATCGCCACCAGCGCTGATGGCTGTGTGCGAGCACATGCCTTGCTCATTGATTCACAAATGAGCCTGGCCTCGGCTAAAGACACCCATTTGGTCAGCGGCAAAGGGCTCGGGTGATGGATATCCTGCTCATCTGCGCTCATCTCGTGTTACATAATTTTATAGTCGATATGTTATCATCGGATTTAATGTATATATTGTGTGTTAAGTCGATGGCAACACAACTCGTGTAATAATAAGCCATTGAGTGGTCGTTCATATGAAAGCCCATCGACTTTATCGCAGTTTTTCAATCTCTTTTGTGTGGCAACACATACACAGAGTCGCAGACACTCCGGTTCACAACCACTCCTTCCGATGCCTTTCCAACCTCTCAACACATGTATTGCCGACCGATTCCACTGAGAGATACTCATTGTGTGCCTCAAAAAAGTGTTTCGCATTTTCTTTATTAAAATTTCTATATTTAATACATGTTTTGCACTGATAATGATCTCTGGGCTCAAGAGTCGAATGAATCGCATCAAAAGGAGAGATATTTTTATCGCTTAAATAAAAATTTATTGAATTTATTAAAAGAAAATATTTTAGAAAATAAAATATTTTTCATTGAAAATCAATTCGTGTCTTCAGTTCAGTCAACGTTTCAATTAATATCGTTTCCGATATTTGTGAATAAATTTTGGTTAAATTTCAATCAATTATTCACCAGAAAAAAACTAATTAAAGAGTACTCCGAACAGAGAATTTGAGGAACAATTTGGTGGAGAAATGCGATTAAGTTTTTTTGGCACAGATTTTCAACACTTAATTGACTCCAATATTACGTTCTGTCGTCGAATATATGAATACATTTTGGCGTTTGGATGAAAAATTAAAATCTAAATAACGATGAAATCGGTTGCAAATTATAGTCATCTCAGCGATGATTGATTGTAATTAATGTATATTTTATGCGTTAATTATGAACAATGACAGTGAGCGAGGTTGTCGTCGCCGGACCGATGATCTTGATCAATGCTGATGCCAATGACCAACTGCTCTCATAATATTAGATTAAAGTTTTAATTAATGGCCCATTAATATCAAGAACATTGGTCGAGCAATAAGCAATAAAAATTATCCATATTATTAATTATTATTTCTATACGTTTAATAATAATTCTAATTAATTAGTTATGAATAGTTATCAATTCGTGTAATCAGGCGCAATTTATTTTTGATTTTTAATTAAATATTTAAAAGGGCTGATCGTAATTACGAGTGCAATATATTTTGATTTTTTGATGAAAAATTGGTCTTGATTCTATTAGAAGAGCCGAGCAGATGCTACACCCAGCTACAATTTTAATATTTATAAGCAAACTGTGATTTATAACAAGTGTTTGATAGGATAATTGGCGCCTTTATCTGGCTCACAGCTACCACCAATAACCTTGCTCGCTTTATTTGTAACCGCTGGCCATCTCTGACACTGAATTCCACGATAAATCTTCACTTTTATACCGCAAATGCAGTTAAATAAATGTATTCTTGGAATTAATTTTAATCCTTTTGTAGCACACGATTTAATTGCCAGATCCCAGTTTGACATTCACTAATTGCGAGGTCAGACACTTCCCTAAACACTTTCATTTGCATTAAATTCTCAGTTTTGGCCAACGATTGCCAACACTTCGGCTAAGACACTGTCAACTGTTGCCAATTCATCGCTTTTTCGCTGCGAATGGGAGCCGAATAATGAGATAATGGAATATCTATTTAATTAATTTTGAGATATAAGACTCAGAATATCATTGAATGGACGAGGAATTCCTCATTAGTAGGCCTCAGACGCGACCAGAATCAGCGATGCATTAATAGCGTAACGATCGCTCGGATATTCTCGAATCGCATTAAACAATCTTTTTATTAAATTATTGTTTTTTTACTAAGAATTCCAATACTCGTAGAGACATGTGAGGCCATGAGCATATTGGATGCATAGATCAGACTATACTCTTGGTTGGCCATCAATGATGATCGCAGTGCTGACCACCAGTAGGTCATCAGCGAAGACAAGAGACCTAACGAACGGCAACGACGAGTGAATGCGATCGTTAATAAGAGTCGTCCGCTTTATAAGCCTTAGACTGCGAATCAAAGGCAACTGTTTTGTGATTTCGTTTGGCGTAAAACTAAAGGAGTAATTGTTGCGAACCTCAGAATGTGACGAATGGAGAGAAGAAAAGCAAAATGAGAATTGAATGCTAAGAGAAATATGAGGCGAATGAGTGAAAAGCGGCGAAAAAGCTAATCGAGAGAAGTGTTGAGCAGAAAGATTGGGCACTCGTTTTAATTATGGCACTTCTCTGTAGTAATCCTATCAGCGAAAACCCAACTAATAGTGAGCGCACTTTCGACGTAACTGCAGATGAATTGCTGTCGAGATAAATGCAAACTTAAGGAAACATCGGACCAGAGTTTTATAGTGCACTCAACTGTTAGACCCACTCCTCGGCACAGTGTCTGAGCGCTGGTGAGGAGGTTTAGCCATTAATTTCAATGATTCAGAGATGATTGGATCGACGATCGAGCAAACGATCGCTAACCCGCTCTATACGGACGGACAGCTCTCCAGACGGCTGTCCATACATTCAGACCATACCTGTGCTCTTGTCCTCTGCCATACGACTACTGCCATAACGGCATCATTAGAGACGTCTCTCCGATAATTAAACGGCGACTCATTTTGTGCAACACTTTTGTGTCGGATAATAGTTTTGACATTAATTTGGAGCAAATATTACGCTAATTATGAGAATATTTTTCGTTTTTCTGTCACTTATTCAAGGGATAAAAAACAGAGCCCATTATCAGATCAGTTGATTATCGTTATTATTTGATATATAAATAGTTAGCATGAACAAAAATAAGCAAACTGATAATTAACATTGAGATTGAATTGGCGATAAATATTTGACTCGATTTTCTCGACTCTAATCATAATCTAAGCAATAATTTTGTGCCTGAATTACTGTTTCATTAGATCATTAAACTGACTGCAATCGGGATCACATTATTGCTGGTCTAATGTCACATATTTGTTATCTTTACTGTCGATATTGCCAAATGTCAGCGACAATAAGCGACTGATAAAAAGCTTTTTTATTTGTTACGGACGGAAGTCCATCACTGAATCGATTGGGTGTCCACCGAGATATCAGCCGAAGAAACCCAATGCGAGCCACAAATGCATTTCACTTATTGACCGAAACGCCAACTCATTAATGCAATTATTTAAATGACGTTTTGTTACCTAAAGACTAGTATTTGCGAGACTGAAGTCGAACACAGAATCTAATTAAAGAAAATTTTCGACAAATATTTGTGTTTCGGTCGACAAAAATCTAAATTAATTACTGTCTCTTGAGATCAATCGCGTCGTCAATAGTATCTAAATTTGATTTCAATCCAGATTTGTGTTTAGTGTTTATTCGTTAGAGAAACGACAAAAATATATTTTGTCTCTGTATTCGAAGTCGAACTTAGAATACGATGTTATCTACAAAATAGTTATTTCTTATTCTTATTTATAGTCAATTAGTTCTAACAATCAGATAATGTTCGGTAATATCGAGTCGTTTTCGGCCACAACCAGAGGGCCAGACATACCTAACGATGGACCGACTGATCCGATCAGTCACTGACATATCATTTTCGTAATTCAATCGAACTTTTCTCGGATTAAGTAATTAAAAGCCATTTCCAAGAATAATGACATCGATTGCAAAGAACTCTTTGAGAACCAGTTTATTCGCGGTTTGTTCGGGTCCTCACTCGCCATCCGATACCATATTATTAGCGAATTCACAGCTAATGCTTGACTCCGAGGTATCGAAGGGTAGAATTTTGGCGAACACCGAGCAGACAAAAATTGCTGGAGATTATGAGCAAGGCGATAAAATTGATACTACCATTAAAGCAACTATCAGTGGCTAATAAAAGGATTGATTTTATTGCGATTTATAATTAGATTAAAAACCAATTCTTTTTTAGTTCTGTTTCTTCTGAGACAAACAAATGATTTAATGATAACAAAACAGTGTTTGCGATGCGTTCGCCAAAGCATTCCAAAGAGTAATGAAAATAAAAACTAAAATAAAATTTAATTTCTGGCGATAAAACTTTTTTTCTCTTCTTTTTCTGTTGAAAAATATCTTTCAAATTAACAAATTTAGATAATTTGATTTAATCGCTATATAGTTTCGCCCCCTTTTTCAGTCCCCGGTTTAACCCTTTGATGAGAAATGGCTTCGAACAGAGATTTTTTTCCTTAGAATCATAATTCGGTTCATATTATTCATGAACTTTAAAATCTGAAAATAAGAAAATTTATTTTTATCGCCAGATTTTCGACGAAATTTATTGCTCGATATTTGATTATAGAGTTCTTCGGATTCTTTGCATCGTTGGCTCTGAAACGACCAAAAAGGGGTTACAATCGAAGGCCAGGATAGGAAAAAATTCGAAACCTCTTTTCACACCTCTTAATCGAAAAATTATTTTACTCAAAAAAACTATTTATTGCCTTTAATTTTCGTTTAGATTGCAATCAATTGATTGCTTTCTAGAGCTGAAAATTCTGTGAAAAATCACAACTTTTAAACTGATTTTAGTGCCAAAAACAGTTTATCTAAAATGTATTTTCGGACTATTATGTGAATAATTTCGTTCCTGAATGTTAGTCTCGACAGTCGTTCGAAGTCTCATTTCTTCTGATATTATTGACTCTTTTTAGTGTAAATTTCGTAATCGATTGGTAAATATTTTTCGCTCCGAGTGTGAGCCCAACCCCAGAGTGTAAGGGCTGGGCGTTTGGCTCGAGCACAACGCCAGAGCTGATGTCACAATATTTGCTCCAAATGTTTGATTTGATAAATATTTTATTTCAATAATAGTTTTGTTCACTGTTTGACCGAATCGTTTGAATGTCGAACGAATATTCAGTACATTAATCAAAACCTATTCTTCTGGTCTATCATTGCATTCAATTCATCCATCGGTCGCACCGTTTGATCCAAGGTTTTCATAAATCATTTGAACAGAGTGTGAAAGTGGCGTCCATTGAAGCCAAAGAGCGAGTTCACCATCGAATGGACCGAACCATTGATTAGCTTGAGTTGCATTCCATGTTAACGATGGGAGACTACGCTTGCAATTCATCGAATGATAATTCAATTTTTTCGCTCTCACTCTATGCGTCCAAACATTTCAAAAATTAATGACACTATGAATTAGAAATAAGTGGAATCTTCTTCTTATTCTTCTTCGGCCAACTTCTTCAACGGCACATTACGGGCCCCCTGTGTGTCACCTGAGGTGCCTGTGCCGAACAGCAGGTGCTATTGTAGTGGAAAATTTGAGCATAAATTTCCAGGCGATAAATAATTCTGAATATATTTTCAAAGGATATTTAATAGTGTTTTCATTCGCACGGGATTTGAGACCAAAAATGTTTTGTTTCATAAGTTGTTTTGCCTTTTGAATACAGAATTGGCGATAAAATTCTCGGATATTTGGTTCGAGGAAATAATTATATTCAGAAGTTGTTTGAATAAATAATAATATCATTTGATTCAACAAAATGTGAGATTGATTAGTGGAGCAACAGATCGCTGACACTAATATACTGTAGAATCTAGTATCTAGATTGTTTAGTCAACCTGATGAGTGCATGCTACATGCTATTGATCACACAAATAGACCAAGTAACAAGTACAATTCTGTTGACGCACACATGACATTACCACTATCCTATTGTGGAAGCGTCAATAATAGACTTGACCGTTGAGTCAAGAACGGCAAGAACCGGGCTATTCCATGAAAAAACGCATGCGTTAATGCTAAAAGTATAGCGTTCATGTATTTTTTCATGTAAA
>JAQGBE010000038.1:0-37118 GCA_034698225.1 Scheloribates latipes | reverse complement strand
CGAAAAGTGGTTGGACTACCGGTCCTCAAGTCAACCAAATAAGTGGATACGTTTGTGAAGCCACGCATTCTGCCTGAGCTCTGGCGCTAATCATAATAATAAACGCAAAACCGATAGTTTGCAGAAAAAGATAATTTAACACATTGTGAAGAGACCCCCGAAAAAAGTTGTGTCCACCGAATAGAACAGTGGTTTGCTTAGGCTCTGGCTCTGTGTTCGAGTGCAATGGGGCGCGACTCGACGGTCGACCCTCTTTTTAAGAGCACAATCACTCCGAGCCTAACATATCATTAGTCCGCACAGTCCTCGGCTCTCATTCCAGGCGAACATTGGCTTCGCTTTTAAATACAAGTGTTTTCACCTCTTTTTTCATCAAATGTTTAGATATTTCGTTGCGTTGAATAAGTCTTTCCTATCACTGATTCCTAAACTGTTTCAGTCTTTTACTGCTCTTTTGGCCATCAAAAGAGACTTTTTGTGTTTCATTTACTTTCACAATCACTTCTCACTCCAAAGGCTAACGCTTTTTGTTTTCTTTTTCTTCTCTCATTTAATTCAGAGGTCTCTTCAGAGGGACTTATTTTTTAATTTCCTTTTACTCACAATATTTTCTTCGTCTGTCGTTTGCCATTCCATTGCATTCACTATTCTATTCCTAATGAAAAGCTCTGTAGAAGAGAGAGAAAAGGCGGCGATTGTTCGGAACAATACCTACCGTTCCGTCGGCCGAGTCGTCCATTCACTCCCATTGCCTTATTCCCAGATCTTTGTTTTGATAGCCATTTCTTGTCAATTGAAAAACACGGCTAATAATTATTTTTTGTTTCTCTTTCTCCCAATCTCTGCCTCTCTCTGCCAATCTGATCATGGTGGTGGCAATCTCATCATGCCAATTACCGACATGCAGGAGGAAGCGGCGAAATTTCAGCAAACAGGCCACCGAGATATTAAACGAATATTTTTATTCACATCTGAGTAATCCCTACCCGAGTGAAGAAGCAAAAGAAGAATTAGCCCGAAAATGTAGTATTACTGTATCTCAAGTGAGTATTGCATTCATCGATCGCCACCAAAACAATGCGATATTATTCTTATTATTTATTCTGCAAATCAATCAAATTTAATACACAAATAATAAATATTTGGTTAATGTTTTGTTCTGTTGGTCTTCTGTTCCGATTATTAATCAATATCTCGTTTGTCTGTCTCAACGCAGGTATCGAATTGGTTCGGAAATAAGAGAATTAGGTACAAGAAAAATATTGGTAAAGCTCAAGAAGAAGCCAATCTTTATGCAGCCAAAAAAGCAGGTAAACCACTGCTCGTCCATCAAAGCCAGCCCTACATTGCTCTGCACTGCACTGCGCTCTGCTCTTTGGTCTTGTCTTTGGGTTTCGGCTCTGACCTCAAAATGCTTCAAAATATTATTTTAAATGCCTCTCGACTGACATTGAAAGCCATTGAGCGTATTGTATAACCATTTAAAGACTCATATTTTACTAGTTGTGGAACACTCGCAACACTCGGCTCTCCGGCTCTTAAACACAATAATGTATTTAAAGTTATAAAACTTTTTCTCCACTTTTTATTGCCAACAATACATCAATAGAGTCGGGTATGGCATCACTGGTGGCCTTCCCTTTCGTCACTGTCCTTGCCTTGCGATGGCTCTCCTCTTCTCTCTCTTGTCAGTCAATGCATGTAATAATTAAGTACTTTCTATCAATCATTTGATTGCAATTGTCTTTAAGTACTTTAGAAGAAACTTCTTTTTGTGATTTGTTTTTAATTAGACACCAATTTAGGGGAGTCTTCGAGCTCTGGTCCGAGTAATGGCTTCGGAAGAGTTGAGCGAATAGTTTGGATGCAATTATCAGAATGAGAATCGCTTTTGAGAATTATTAGTCATTAGAGAGAAGAGCAATAATTTGTGAAAAACTAAATAATATTAATGTTTGAATGCGATTCACAAAATACAAAACTCCCGAAACGATTTGGTCGCTGTGTCTGCTGTGAAGAAAGCGTTCGGAGATATGAGTAGTAGTTGTGCACAGATTTCCAAGTCGTTCACAATTACACAATCAGTTGCGATGCAATAAATTATGGCAATGGATGTGCTTGTGATGTAGTGATGTTCACCATATCTAATGTGCAGAGCGAGCACAGCATAGCCGAGGAGAGCACAGGAGAGGCGAGTCCACAGCAGACCATCGGAACCATCCGAACCGTCTCATACTTCTCTCATATAATCCCAATTTTCCATTAAGACTGATAAACGCTATAAACACTATATGCGAGACACAGACACAGTGTGTGAGTGAGTGAGTGAGTGAGCGCTCGGCCTAACCATCGCCTATGGCTATGGCTATGGCTACGGCTGTGACGATCACTTCGGCTGAGTCTGCCATCGATCGAACACTTGGCTCTAGGCTTACAGTTTTGTGCTGTGTTTGTAATTTGGACTTAAGAGGAGAGAATAGTCTGTGAGTTGGGTCTGGATTGAAAAGATAAAAGAGAGTCAAAGCTATTTTATTATATGTGTTACACAAGAAAATCTCATTTTGGTTGTGCTCTGCAATGCCAGAGCATAGACATAGCCGTCGTATACCAGGAGCATAGTATAGGCCTAACAGCGATCGCATCATAAATACACATAATATTTAATGTGCTCTGCATTTCATCCGACGGCTGGCCCTCAGCTCTAATATCATTATCACTTCTTATTTCTTATTACACTTTACAGGCAATAGACATAAAATTGAGCCAAACTATTGACTAGTCGTTCACTACTATCCACTATCCGTCGCATACGATATGCACACAAAACGCCATTTGAATACTCGTCTGTCGGGCCGATGATAACCAACTCTTTTGCCGCTCGAAATGTGCAAACAATTTATTTATTATATTAACTCATTTAATACCTGAATAAATATATTCAGACGTCAGACGAAATTATTTCGGTCTCCACTGAAATGACATAATACTCACAATAGGAATAAAATATCTTTTCTGGTTCTGTCTCTTCTCGTGTGTACTAAACAATAGTTTCGGCTCAACATTTGGCTAACGATATAACGAATTTCAATACATTGTGAAAACAAATTATTCAAATTTGAGCTCATTTTTAGCGCTCCACTGATTTAAACGAAAGCAAACGCTATTGAATAAAATTTTCGAGTTATTTGTCTCTGAAATTCAATCAAAATAATTGCATTATATTTGTCTCTCTTTTTTGCCTCCACTCTCACTCACAAATTCATTTGAATCTCTGACCAAATTCTTTATTACCATTATTTATATTACTTTTGTTTTGTTTCGTCGACGAAAATCGACTGAAATTCAAATCAAAAGCCAAAAAACTGAAGCATTGTTTTGGTTGAGACGAAGGCAAACATTTTGATGGTATCGCTCTATTCAATCGCTTTCGACAACGACAGAGCAAAATAGTCTTATTTTTGTAGCTATTGCTCGACAATTGTTTATTGTGTTTGGGCATCAATTTTTTGGACGACGACTACTCTTCCAAATGAATGTCTCGATCCTCAGTCGTCAGTCAGTCAAAGCCATTGTGACTCTGTCTCAGCCATTCTTATGCTCTAACCCTCTCTCCAAGAGAGCTAAACAAAAACAATTTCAGATCCAATATAAGGAAAATGTGTGCGAATTGTTTGATAGTCAGCACAATTATGTGATGCAATCCAAGCACTTTTGGTGTGGAGTTGAGTGCTTTGGCTGTGGAGCACACCATTGGACCGATTCGGCCGATACAAGCAATACCAACACCAAAGCCAATACAATGCAATGCCAGGGCTATCGAGACATAACAGTTCGCTATTTTGCTTATCGTCCGTTAATTCGCTTTCTCTTCCTCTCTGTCCAGTCTTCAGAGCCATTGCGAGTCAGACTCTGGTCCAATAGCTATGGCTATACAGCAATGGCCACAGTTTTTAGTCTCATTTATCTGCCGCTTGAGTTGACATTTAGAAATGGACTCAGCATTAATACATCAAACCTTTTGACACTTTAGATGGGACTAACCCTCACTGACGCTAATATCGGACACAATATTACCCAATGTCGTAGTCGTAGTCCTTCTCTAAGTCAGTGTTAGTGTTCTTCTCTTCTCTGTCGTCGATATTCACGTTTTTTGGTCACAATTTTCTCGTTTTCTCATCTCTTGTTATGTTTTTGCTCTTATATTATTGCGATTCTCTCTTTGCGTTGTTTTGTGTTTTTGTACTTTCATAACAAGACAAGACATGGATATCGATATCATTTTCAGAGAAAATATGTCTGTTTTTGTTAGCAAACAATTTTTTATTTGTTTTATATGTTTCACTTGGATTAACGAAAAATATTATTCATTAGTCATTTGATAGAGTAAACTGAATCTCAGGGAACTTTCCATCTGGGTTAGTCACTGATCTGACCAGGACATTTATCGCTAGATGAATTGCAACATGTCATGGGCTAATATTACCATGATGATTGGCTTTAGTTGAGCATGCAGATTTGACAAATCTAAATTTTAAAATTGAAATTATTGAAGAAACACAATGAATAATATGGATGATCCCGGAAAAAGTCACAAAATGATCTCAACATGATGAATTCAGCGATATATGTCAAGTCTGAAAGGATTATTATTTAAGAAAATCTCTTAGTTTTCAAAAACCAAATATAAAACATTAAAAATTAAACTCGTTTTTCGGGAATTTATTGCCATTTGTTTTGCATAAAAATGCAATTTTGCTGTTTCTCCGAACGAATTCTGTTTTGTTGCTTCACCTCGCGATCACTCCATTCGATAATTCCATTTTTATTTCTCTCTCTTCTCTTAGAAATTTTTGTGTTTTGCTTGGAATAAATTTTTTTGAGCCAAAAGAATCTTTTTCCTCAATATATACGCATTTTATTCTTACTTCCAATGAAGTAATGTTCACCTCATGGGTCGAGCCATAGGTCTGACAAATTGAGTCTAACATTTATAGCCCATTATGAATATTGTTGACCGTTTTGCACTGCACTGCTCACTTCCAATTGGACTTCGCTTGGGAAAAACCATTTCAGTCAGTGTTTGTTTATAGGTTTCTTGCGGATCAAAATAAGAAACATGGTGATTCATTAGTCATCTGTTAGAGTAAACAATTTTTTACCTTGCCCACTGAGCATGATTTTTGCTAGTTTTTCATTTAGTGTCTCATTTTTTATATATACGTTTCGCTTAGTTCTCTAATTTCGATCTCAAATAAGCATTCAATCATTTATTTTGAATATTGAAGTAATCATTCATTTGATGTTTGATTAGGAAACGAACTGAAAGACTGTTCACTCAATGCTGTGCTCATAGCCTTCACTTCCCTCTCCCGAACCCAAACCTATGACTGAATCTAATTTTATGCTTAAATTCATAGCGAATACTATTTTTGCAGCGAATTTAAATTTTTATGCATTTAGGAACAGATCATAAAATTCTAGGCAAAAGAGAATAACTCTCTTATGATATCGTTCTCCGAATGAATGAATATATACATTGTTTTCGTTTGGATAGACTCGCAGACGAAATGGTCTTTAAAACAGAGAACACAAGAGAAAAACACAGAATTCATAATTGGATTGAATGGCCATTAGATTACAAGACATTTCTTTTGTGATAAACAGTAAATAAAAGAATATTAGGAGAAAAGTAAAGAAGTTTTTTGTGTTTTGTTTTGTGTTTTTGTTACAAACGTTAGCAGAAAAGTTGGTTCAGTCTCGTGAGTGGCGATACAGCAGAGACTGAGAGGAGAGTGAGAGCCCATTCGTATGTGAATGCAATGCAAAACTCATTTTTCGACTACAAAACCGCGAACTCAGCATAAATAAGGTTTTGCTGAAATGGCCACCAAATGGTTCGCTTATTGCCGCTCAGTCTGTGTTCACGATCTCTGTTCGCTTCGAAAGTCTTTGAGCAAAAAAAGTATTTTCAGAGCTAAAGATTTTTGTGGCAAATCTTTCATATAATACGCATAGAATCGAGAGCTCGACTGGAATTT
The DNA here is from genome assembly GCA_034698225.1 of Scheloribates latipes. NCBI lineage: Eukaryota > Metazoa > Arthropoda > Arachnida > Sarcoptiformes > Scheloribatidae > Scheloribates > Scheloribates pallidulus. The sequence goes on along the minus strand of JAQGBE010000038.1, from coordinate 31,080 downwards.
TAAGGAAAGCTCGTGCAGTGATGTCGGGGTCGGGCAGTCGGGCCACAGCACAGACCATAGCATACCCTTAGACACAAGTATAGCCACAATTTGGTCCATAGTTTTTCGCTTACAATATAACTTTTGGCGTTCGGCTGCCGAGGCTGAGAGTCAGTCGGGCGAAAGGGGCGAACCAAGCGTATAGTTATTATATATATTGAGGTCAGACACCAAAAATAATTTTTACAGTTATGGCGAAAGAGTGTTTCGGAGCGAAAAAACCATTTTTGGGATCACTTATATATTGCTTTAGCATTACTTTCTTATGATATAACTTTCGGTTTCGTTGGCCCTCAATATCAAACCTATGGTTTCCCCCCAAGGCTTATAACATTTATTTTGATTCCATTGGCCGTTCACTGGAGACCTCATCAAAATGTTTTTTTTTGCCAGCGCTCGGCCTCTGTGTCGGTGCCGGAGATGTCTTTCCTCTGCCGATGTTAAGCCATTGCATGCATGGCTTCGCAAAAGTTATGAATATAAAGTTTTATCTTATTTTAGGCACAAAAAAATCAATTTTTTCTCTCTCTATTCGCTTCCTTACACTCGTGAAACATGTGAGAGAGAAATGCTGGCGATTAGAGTCAATTTTGCTTGCTAGACTGGCCTGGCTCATAATGGCTCATAATGGTCCAGCCAGTGCTAGTTTATCTCGGCGTGTGATCACTGATCGCTCTCTTAATTATAATAGACATTCGAGCGGTGAGTCCAACGACAAGACAAGCCATAGACAGCGCATAGGATAACAATTAGCTAATAATAATCGACTGCTAATCACTACTTATGACTACTTATGACTAACGATCTATCTATCCGTCTATTTGTCTATTAGCCGGTTCGTCCCCATACGGTTCAACGCCATCATCGCAGGGAATGCCAGACATGATGAGTCCTCCTCCACCTCCCGGCCTGTCTCAGGACGGCTGGTCTATGAACGGCGACTACGGAAGTTAGGTCTGGCCTGCGGTCGGCTCTCGGCTCGGGTCAGTCGTGTCATCACTAGAAGACTGTCGCGAATCGAATGGAATCCGAAATCTAATTGTCTAAACATTTTAAATGAAAAGTACATTTAAGTACATTCACTGTACATTCGCAGTACTATTAGTGTCGACTTAGTTATGATTTCTTCGCATTTTATTGTTTAAGATTATATAAGAGAAGACAAACAAAACCGAAAACAAAACAATCATTTAAAGTGTGTTTTGCTGTATATTTTGGGCACACTTTTAAATGAAATGAGAATAACATTTCTGTCAAAACAATTATTAAGTCTGAGATGAAAATGAAAACAATATTTGTTAGACTTTGTACATAACTTTCAACACTAAATCAGTGACACTCTTATCATATATGCATCGAATTGTGTGCTAAACATACGTTTCCATACGTTCTGCCGATTATTGCAATAATTGTGTAATCGATTTATAAGTTTTTGGAAATCATTTGAAAATAATTTGTACCTAAATTAACTGATCATTGATCAATTGAGCCTTTCTCCAAAATCATCATTCAAATTGCGCTGATAACACATAGTCCGATGCATAGATGATTGTAGTGTCCTATCACATGTCCACATATGCCCCCTAGCGGCTTTATTATAGCTTTTAAAATATATACTATGAGCAATTTCGTTTTAACTGATGTTCTCTCATAAAGTCTACACTCTGACCCCGATTCTGGCCAACTCGCCAATGTGTGAATAATGATCGGCCATAATGTATCTATAATTGTATGTATAAGCGCAGTCTGTCATTTTCGATATAGAATTAACATGATCAATTTCAGATATAGTTCTGGTTGTATTGGCCTAATAGAGAGGGTTATCGGATAATACTGTGGCCAACCCTAAGAGCTGATGAGGCTTTGTAAGTCATTGGCCAGAATGCATGGATTGACCAAAGGATAGCAATGAGTGGTGACTAAAACCGGGGTCAGACTGTATGAATAAATCTTGTTTTTAAATCAGATGGTCATCCCATAGGAAAATGTTCATGTTCATTTGAATTTCGGTGTTGCCCCGCAGGTGAACGCATTGGTACTTTTTATCATATTATTGCTACTGAACTGTCTCTTCACTGATCCGACCAATCGGTGTTCACCCGAAGGGCAACACTGGAAATAAGTGACGTTTAATTTTCTTTTCGATATTATAAGAATTAAAACGTTATTTATTGTCATTTTTTGATTATCAATATATACGCATTGATCTACTCATTAATACTTTATAAACATTACCAAAAATAAATTTCCTATTATGTATAGTTAACGAGAAAAGTGCCATGCTTAAGTTTACATAAAGTCATAAACAATTGATGTTACGTCATTCTTATGTACCTGACCATGTTCATAGGTCAGGCAACTGAGCTGTCACCTAGCTCATTGCCAACTCATTACCATCATTATCAATTTTAAATTTTTGCATTGCTCATTTATTCTTTCACTTTGTTTAATAACACTTTGCTCTTCACTTGTATAATGACTTTGTCCTCGATTTGATTCGCATGGCATTCAAACAGCATCTTTGCTAAGTTACCATCTTTACCATCTTGGTCAATCTTGGTCAATTACCAGTGGTAACTCACATCTTGTCAACTCTGCAAAGTTCTGTTGAGTCAGCTATTCCTCAGTTATTCAGCCAATTGACGCAAGCTTTCAGATTTCTAGCTATTTGTCAAATTGTCAACTGTTAATCAGGGTTATGGCAGATGGGAATTGCGCTAGCTTGTTGAGTCAAAAGAATTGACCATGGCTCAATCGGGCGCTAAAATGTGGGTATTTTTTAAAGTCAAATTGAGTAAGCTTGTTCATTCTGCCGGTTGACACACGATTCCAGGTTTGAATGTTAAGAAAGCGGGTTCTGATGTCAAAATCAAGTTAAATGTGAGCCAATGTGAGCTTGGTTATGGTGATCGCCACTCATTAATGGGTTATTTGCAACTAATTCAGTTGAGCTGAGTTTAGTTTGGGTTCAATCTGTTCGATGCGTTCGTTAATTGCTTTTTGAAATGAATTTGAAAATAAGTTTTTAATTAGCATTCGATTCGACAATCAGTGGAATAACATCTGCCGTAACGACGGCCCCAAACAGTTGAATATTATTTTTTGGTTTTATCTAAAAAGCCTTAATTAATGTTAAGAACGGATTAATTAAGAATTTATTTTAATTAATCGATTGAAACACAAAATTATTTTTTGAAAATTCATTTTTGTTTCGAGTGTTTTGAGTCTTGGCTTTGCTTTTTGTCAGTCAATTATTTAATGGTCTTTCGATTGCGTTTTTAGATTAGATTTATCTATCAATAGTTGGAGAGACGGCCCGAACGGAAGGGGTATTAACGGAACGCATAATCGGCCGATTGGTTCACAACTTGGGAACAGTTGGCGATTATCTAATTGTTTAGTCGAGTCTGAAATGTGCTCGAAGTGAGTCGAATGAGTCGAACACAGGTTTTATTGGTTTCTGTGATGTAAGTGACAAAACGTTTGGCTCTTGGCTTGTCTTGGCTTGTCTTCCACTCCTTGGTGTACCTCAACGTCAACGTCAACCTCGACCTCATCTGAATCTGGTTTGTGTTTGTTCTGTCGGTTCTGTTTGTTTTGACTGCGATCTGATAGACTGCCACTAATTCACTGCCAAAATGGCAAAACTCAGACCTCTTATAGTGAAAGTCCTAATCATTGGTGAGTTTGAAATTATATTTTAGTTTTTGGTTCGTCAGTAAATAGTAATGCAATTGAGAGTCACATAATTGGAGGCATTGGCGGCCATCAGCGGAGGACAGGCCGGGACTCGAGGCAGATGCCGGGCCTAATGGCTGGTCTGAGTGTTGGCTCAATTGCCTGATATGTCAGATATTTGTTGTTTTTATACGCGAACTCATGTCTGCGAACATACTATTTAATAATAGTATGGCTGCCGTACGAGTCAGAGCCGCAGCACTGGTCTTGGCTTCGGTGCGATCCATAGCCACCCAACCCATGCAAACCCAACCGAACCCATACCTGAGCCAAAGGCAGTTCATGTCTGGGCTGAGTCGACATTCTGGTGCTCTCTCTCTCTCTCTCTCTCTCTCTCTCTCTCTCTCTCTCTCTCTCTCTCTCCATCTCTCTCCACATTTCTGGTGCGCTCGGACTCGCATTCGATGCCTATCTTCACATCAGATCTATATAATGATTGACAGCACATGAATGCCTAAACTTTATAACCGGTAATAAATGTCATGTTTATAGGCATACGAAAAGTCACTCAAATAATTAGTGCTCCGTTCCTATGGGCACGCCTTTGGCCCCCTTCGGAATGGGTGTCCCCTCAGCCGCACTCCCGAGCCTCGGAAAGAGAGAGACCAAGAGTGAGCACAAAATTACAATTTGCGTCTCAATATATGCGACGTATGCCTCGTCTATGGCTCTTATGTATGCCTTACCTGTCCTCTGGTCTGATGGACAGACATATCGTTTGGCAGATTTGTGCTGCGAATCGCTGCCAACGATCCGTTCGCTACTCTATTATTAAAGTAATTATTTTTCTCCATCTCTTAACCAAAAATTATTTATATTTTTCTTATTTTAAAAAATTCTTTGATGTTTTTGTGTAAGTCTCCAATCGCTCGGTGTTTGGGCTTCACTTACGGAGCGGCGAAACGCTATTATAGTTATTAAAAAATAAGTTTTGCTGTTTTTGCAGCATTTAATTTGACTCCCGGTTGGGTCCGACTCTGATCTGATCCAAGTGTTTCTCGTTTCGAGCCATTTATCGAATCAAACTTCTCTCCTGTGCTCTCCTGTACCGACCCTATAGTCGACTCATTTCGCAAGAATTGCTAATTTTTTATTTCGGAATATACTCTTCGCTTATAATTACTGAATGCATGCGAACAATGCATTTGACGGCTGAGTTCGGGCCCAGAGCTTCAAAAATCATTTGCCAACGGATGCCAGCGCTCTGTCAGTGCTCTGTCTGTCAGCCAATCAAATACCGCACGACTTCGTACTTCTATTTTGTCTCTCATTTCGTTTCCTTCATTTAATTACCATTTTTTCTCACCGGCTCTTTGAGAACACATTTCGTCTGTTTTGCTCCGACAGTCAGTCACTGGCCGTAAATGGCGTTCCGCTGACCACCACTGACACCACTGCCGGCACTCCATCGGCATCGCCAGCACTGCCAGCACTGCCAGTGACTCCACTTTTCATTGATAAACATTGCTTTTCCTCTAATTTTGGGAAACTTTTTCTGCATTTAATTATTATTATTGTTTTTAATTTATAGCTATTTTTGGCAAAACTTTAAATGAAATTCAGTTCCGAATAATTTATTTAGTAGCAGAGTAGCATGGTGATTGGGATTTTCAGTTTTCGATTGTGTGTCGCTTTAATTAGTTTCAATAAATTGGTGTATAAATTATTTTTTTTGATAATTCAAACGACTATTTTGCAAATCCGAAGGAAGTGCTGCAACGGATTGATTGACAAGTTGACCGACATAATTAACATAATAAACTAGCTCGATTCGTACAATAAATTGATCTCGAAATCCCCCCTAAATCATGTGAAATGGATTTATCTGAGACAGTAGCTGATGAATGAGCAATGAGCATGGTCATCGGCCAAATTGCTGTGCACTCGGATCCCGAAAACAATTAATCTAAAGCTAGGGCTGGGGCTGAGCAGTAAATGTGCATTACATGTACCGTATTTTGACCACGATCATCACGAGCCTCCAATATATTAATCGCTCTGATAAAGAGCGTCACTTTGCGAACGGTTAATGAGTTTGATATTTATTGGCTCTAAATTATCAGGATAATTTTGGTATCCCTTTTTTGGCTGAGGAAAACTGTTTGTAATTGATTTTCAATTTTCTGGTTTGTGAACAGACTTTCGGTGTTCGGGCCGTTCGTCCGATTTGATGCGATTGCGATATGAGTTCTCATTCGGACAGACATTAAAGTGCTTTTAATTGACTTCTTTTTTTAACGCTAATCAGAGCTCTCATTGCGGTTCACATTAAGATTGAGAGCTTCTCATTGTCTTAAATGCTTGTCTCTCAATGTCTCTTATGATCGAATCGATTAGATTGAAAGCGAAATTACATTTAATTTTTATTGAATCTGCGTTTTCTGTTTTTAGTTAACAAATTGTTGGCAAAAACTAATTGAATGTATGTCTCGCTTCTGGTTATCTCTGAAAAGTGTCTTCTTTTTGGTCGTCTTTATCGTCGTGTCTGTCGAGCGATAGTGCCGTCCGTTGCCGGAGAGGACGAGTATATTGTGTGGCAAATGGTTTAATAGACAATTTCATAACTCATGTCTCGGGCTTCGGATCCGCCGAAGAACTAAACGATGAATTGATTTATAGATTTTCATCAAACGAATACTCGTCTCTCAGATAGCAATATAGCGATTGATATATAGTTTTTTGAGACAGAATTGTGATAATATGTAATGAAAAAAGTTGTGCCAAAGAGTGGAGGATATGGTTAGCGGTGGCCGAAAGGGAGACAAAGCCAGTGTTGTCTCTGGGAATGTAGGCATCTGTCAAATGGCTTGATATAAGTCTTTTGGTGGTCTGTCGCCCCCCGACTGCTAAATATATATATGATTGCCAATGATTTGGTGCTCTCAGTCATCATTATTATGGTCTCAGTCTTTCTCAGAACCACTTAAAAGGATTAGAAAATACTCTTATTTTATCCAAAGCTCTAAATCTCTGACTCCGAGTGAGAGAAGAATAAATTGGGTAATAGTTAGCGGCAATGGGTTTGTCTCATCTGTCTGTCTGTGTGTGTGCACTCAATTCTCTTATTCTTGTGCCGCCGACTGTCCACATATATTATCGACAAAATACGGATAATCGCGGTAATCGTCTATTTTTCAAAAGCATTTACTCATCCAATGAATCACTAATAAAATAAAAATCTGAATTTCGTTTATTCGAGTTTTGCATTTAAAAGGACATAAATATTATGTAATTTTATTTATTGCTTTTACCAGATTATACACGAATTTGTTTGGCATTTGAATCGCAAAATTGTTTTATTTCTAATAACGATAACTATTTTTGGTTTTGGTTTTGCAAAATAGATTGTCGGACGGCTTGAGTTCGCCGATTCGATGATTCATTTGCGGACTATTTGTGGCAATCAATCAGAATATTCTTCGGCATCACTGATAGATTGTTGTCCGCAGCGGTCCTCTCGGCCTCCATATTGTTGGGGCCGGCCTTTGGGAATGGCATCGCATAGTTAATGGCAAGGAGTGTTACCCGGATTATTCAATGTTGAGAGCATTCTATTAAGATAATGAACAAATTTCCTACCGAACCAAAGGGTGGGTCACCAGCTCTGAAAGTTGATAATTAGCGAGCCTTAGGTCGAGCCTCGGCTCGGGTCGGGTCACGAGTGGTGTCGTTAAACTGTGTGATCACCTATGAAATGAAGATTTCCCACCGAAGTGTCCCGAAGAGCCCTTTCGGCTCACTTTCAATCATATCTGACAATCCGTGTCCCTATGGCTCATATGCCAGACCTGTTTGACCTCACAATCTCAAAGCAAATCATTCAAATCTGATTCTGATTTTTGCTTTTATCTCAGAAATTGTTTTCAATGATAAGTTTGTCAAATAATTACTCAAATGTCGCGATGTTTTTGCCATAAATATGATATTTTGCTTGACTATTCAATTGATTAGTCAAACATCCAGTTAACTCTTGTACAAACAGTTTTTAAAGACCTGTTTTTTGCGCTCGATTTGTTCGGCAATTGAATCGGAGATACATTTGAGTCGAAATGCAATTTTTTGATTTGTCGGTAATAGTAGTGTCAGATCGGGTGCCGAACGAGTGGTGCGATAGCCGTCACCATTGGCTCGATGGCGATCATCGATCACTCATTGATACCTCGCTCATAGCGGCGTTCAATTTGTGTCAATCTTAGCGTATTTTAATTAACTCCTCAAAAAGGGCTGATTAGTGACTAAGAGGGAGAAGAAGAAGAAGAAAGTGACCAAAAATTTTATGATTTATTTTGATGAATATTTCACTCGTTTGGGCGCAAAAAATAGTATATTTTGTGATCAAAATTAATGAATCATTTTATTGCTGTTCCGATCGAACCAAAAGCCAAACTAAACAAGCTATACAAGCTAAACTAAATTTAGGTTCTTTAGCTCACACTTTGCCTAAGCGGTGGGCAATATATTCTGATGGAGAAGTGCCTTCTGTTCCGTCCGATCGGTAACTCATCTAAAATTATATACTTATGAATGAGATTATTATCGAATAATTATTAATTTTTGGCGCAAATAAATTAAAACACGCTCCAGTGTCACAACATGCGCTGCACCAAGCACCATTTATCAATTTAATACACAGAGAAATAACTTTTTTTTTCGGGAGTATTAATAACTTTTTTCCTGGCGTTCGGCCCATAAGTGCTGAACGGACTCTAAACCGAACTCATATTTTCAGAGCTAATAACTGCCCGAACTCTAGAGGTGGGCATACCTTCGGCGAGCTATTTGTGTGTCAGATGCCTTTCCATCACTTTCATCATGGCAGGCAAATTATTTGCGACCATTTGCCAACTTCGATTTATGTCGTATGTGTTCTCGCTATTGGTGGCGCTAATAAACTAGCCAGATGATTCTATTAGGCCCTAAATGCACTTGTTGCATTCAACTGGTTGTGTTTTTGCTTTATGCCTGGATATAATTCACTGGGCTTGTTAGCACTGTTGTTATCTTGATTGTTTCATTTAGACGCTCTCTCTTTTCTTCTTGCGCTCGGATTCCAGATTACATTCTTATCGCACGAAAGTAATGAATATTATTATTATTTATTCATTTTGTTATTTATTCGCCAAAAAAGTCTTTATCCGAATCGAGCGATCATTTTTCAATTCGTCCGATAAGACCCACCGAAACAGTGCTCTCCGTCTGATCGGGCGATGAATGCGATGTAAAGAGAAATTTTTGCCCAGAATTTAATGGTTAGAATGAATAAGTGTTGAACATTTGAATGGTGTTATTAAAGTGTCATCCATGCCATCCACGCCAAGCCATGTAGAGCCGGGCCATCGTTGCCGAGGCCAACACAATAACGCATCTATCATACGCTGATCGCCTCTGATTCGCCTAATTGAGCCCTTCATTAATCATGCGATTAAAATAGTAGTCAAAAAAGAAATTATTGATATCTTAATTGAATTATTAAAATATATGGATTTCGTATACATAGACAGCACAGCCACCGATCACTGCCTCACAACCGGTGTCTGGCATTCGTCGAAATCAATTGTCTGTCGATTTGTTTGACGACTGAATTGCCATTTGAAATGCGAATATCAGACTTAAAAAGTATAGTTTGCGATCGGTTTGCATGGATGAGCAGGGATTAGACGATCAACTTATCTATTCTTGGAGTGCAGAACCAGAGCCCAAATGATGGATGACTTTAATTTGGTTCTGGCCATCCATTTATTAAGCCGTAGCATCATGCTAATTTTTTGTTTGCTGGCAAATATCTCAATCAATTACGAAAGCAAACATTTTGTCGGACCAGAAGTGACACTATCATGATCAAATGATGGAATGATAGATACCTGTTCAATTGGCATCGGATGGCGAGCTGAATTGATCAAGCTGATCGAGTTGCGATCGCTAGAAGTGATGATTTTTAATTCGAAATTTATTTTCCAACCGCCGGTCGAGTGTCGAGCTCTCGGGTGACGTCAGACCAGTGTTTATATCAAATAAATTGAATTCCTTTCGGCCCTGGAATCCGAAAATCCGATTCCAATAGTTATTCATTAGTTGACAGATATATGTAAACTCTATATCGGAGTCAAAGGGTTTATGTTTTGATTTATTCGGAACCGTTGGCAGCGATTCCGACATCGCATGCAATAAAATATTGTATCGCATGGTTAGTGAAGTCGAAGCAGTCTATGGAACACAACGATTAACTCCAGGGTCTGCTACTCATAGGGGGTCTACCATTAAAGAGCTCTAGCTAAATTTAGTGGAAACTGACTGAGTCTCAGCTGAGTCTCTTACCTGGCTATAATACGCAATTAGCTACCGAAATTTTAATTAGTTAAAGTGGAGCCGACCCTAACGACGAGTCATACGCACATATGAACTGTCTTTGTAATTGAAATTTTTTCTGCTCGTCTTTTTTGAGCCCAAACTTTATTTTTCTCACAAAATATTCTGAATTTTAAAACAATATTCAAATCAAATAATAAATCATTTGAAAAATTGTTTAGCTTTTTGTTTGTTGTATGCAATTAGAGCTTCAAAAATAAGATTTGAGCGAATCGTTCGTTCATTGGGCCCACTCTTGACCGGCGACTCCACTACAGGGCCTTTCATTGTGACTGAGACTGAGCTCTAAATCAAAATTAATGAAAGTAAGGCTGATAATAATAATGTGATTCAATTCGCCAGAATATTCTCATCAGTTTGCGTGTCGTCTGTGCGAACGTTAATTCAAAATAATGATTAAAAATAAGAATCAAAATAATTATTTTATTAGAATATATTAAGCATTATATTACGGCCAGAATTTTGATGCCTTTGGTGAATGTGTGGCTCAAAGTTGGCCGCAATTACTCAAATGCATTGTAACTCTAACTCTAATTTAGTTGAAATTGCGTTCACATTCCTTGTGGTTCGAGTCGAGTCGAATCGGACACATTCTACACTATGTACGAGCTCTCACTCGTCACTCAGTGCTGCGGACATCTAGGGTTGTCAATAGAGTGACCAAAACAATTGTACAGGTTCTCTAAAGGCACCTAGATGAGAAATCAAGAACACCTTGTTAAATTCTAAATAAGTTCGCTTTTTGCCAATCCATTGTCCAAAAACCCGGACAGTCCAGGTAAGAGCTGGAGGTCTGCCAGCCCTGCATACACCTGAACACTCGATAACAATGTTGCACTCAATGAACTACCTTGAACAAAATGCTACGTCTCAAACAACCCCTTTAGGCATCACTGCTATAAAACTCTGTCCGCTCTCCCAAGTCTTGGTTCTTTCAAAATCTTTATCTAAGCAACAAAATTCAGGTTAAATACCGCCGACTGTTAACATATTCATGAATTTCACGCTGTCTTTAATTTAATTACTTTTGTCTCAAAGATATAGCTCTTGTCTCTCATAATCACTCATTTGATGGTTCGCTGCAAAAAGTAAAACAGAAAAAGAGTTATTTGTTTTTTTAAATTCAAGCCATGTTTTAATTGCGAGTCTCCTCTCAGTGTTCGCTATTATCGCAATGTAAGTGAGTGTTTGGCACAACATCTCTTTGGCAGAAGACATACCACAAGAATGGAGATTAAGAGTAATTGATGAGTGAGTCTCCAGAAAATAGACTCAACTCTAGAGATGATGTATTGTCTAATCGTTTGAATACATATATTGAGATCAATGTATTTAATTGCTCATTAATGACGATTGTCTTATCACAGATTGTCTTGATGTCGATGACGGCCGCGACCATTGTCTGTCTGTCTGTGAAAGTGACTGAGACTGAGATGAATGTCTAAATCACTTATCGACGACGCGATCTATCACTGGTCTAATAATCGGTTGCGTTTGCCGTCTCTTAGCGTCAAATCAGTGTTTGGTGTGTTTGGTGTGTCTGTTCTGTTCTTGTTTATTGTCTATTAGAGTTTGACGACGGCATCAAAACTCCTAATTTGACTTCTGCTGACAGTCCCCTATCAGACAGATTGCACTCAACACTTATCACACCAGATATCAGACAAATTATCTCTAATATCAAGACTAATATCTGCAGTGAAATGATTAAACCAAATCATAGCACATGAGAAAAGGTCTGGTCGTAAGGGTTGGCCAGCAATAAGCAAAAGAAACGCAATTTTCATGAATATTATTGACAGAAGTTTATTAATAATGGAAATACAAACAAAAATACAGAGAAAACTAATTATCGTTTGTAATCTTTGGGACTCTTTCTCTGTGAGCCGAGAGTAAGATCTCTGTTCTCTGGCCCTGCAGTGAGAATAAGAAAAGTTAATTAGTTATGCTTTCATTAAAGCGAACGATTCATTGACCGAACTGTTAGAGACTTAATCCCCAATCGGTTGCGCCAAAAGCCATACTCACAAAAAATGCAATAAAGATATAATCTGTTCATTGCTTTTGCTTTTGTTATAGATATGAATATAATATTTGGAGTTAATTTGAATTTTTATTGTATTGATTGTCCGCTCAATAGCTCTGTTCCTCCTATTGGTCGAACTCCGCCTCGACTACAACTAAATCATATTTTTCTGGCCATTATTTGACACAAACAGCGATCAAATGCTACACAGAATTAGTTTCTCCAAAACTCATTTTCTATGCAATTGTCTCTCAATTGGTCTCTATTTGTGTCTATCGATGTGTTTGGCAACAGTGGACACGACTTTCCCAAACCATTTGTGTATATATCGAAACACAATTTATTCACAAATTTGAAGCCTAAACACAACGAATTGAGTGAACAAACAATTTGTGTCCAAAATTGATACCCAGAGTCAGCCACTGATGGCTTGCATTCAATTTGTTTTGATTCATATCTCAATTTTAGTTTACTCTCTCTATTATTCGCTTCTCATTCACGAAAATCAGAGGAAATTGCGATAAAATAGCCTAAACTTATCAGACAAGAAAAGTCAGATATGTTTTGCCTCTCATTCCATGAGCTCATCATTCAATTGAATTCATGCGGAATCGCGAATATAAATACACAAAATGGCAATCGATATGAAATTAAATGTTTTTTCTCATTCACATCAAAGAAATAATACTATAATAAGACTTTTGATTTCCTCGACTCAAACACTGTTCGCTACCATTCACTACATATGTCAGACCTGTCTCTTCGTGTGTTTCCGATTACTCCGGCACTCGCTCTGGCATTGTATCGCTTGTTATGCTGTCTGTCTGTCTGTCTGTCTCTTCCTATAATTCGTGTTTACTATTATTTTAAAGCAATTTCTCTAAACTTGTATAAAGTTATATGACTTTTATGTCATACTCAGACTCGTCATTCGCAGTTGAGCTCAACTTTTCATTGAAAAAAAAGTTATGACTATTAATACTGCGAACAAATGAAAGCTATATATTTCGGAGCAATGAAATGCATTGAGAAATGCATTCGAGTCGAGTCGAGTCGAGCAGAGAAGTGGAGAAGCGTTTGAGTCCCGGGTTGTGATGCGTTGTGCCATTGCTATAGACCTATAATAACTGGTAATAAGTAGAAAATGATAGCCTTTTTGAGAAGAGACGTCTGAACTGCCACTGAAACGAATCGAGTGATCAGTTCTGAACGACACATACAATTGCCTTAACTGTTGGCCTCAGCTCTTATGAGGCAAACCCTATGATCAGACAATTTGTTAAAAGTTAGCGAACAGTGGCCTAACATTTCCACTCTTATTATTAGCTCTTTTATAAGTTTGGCGCTCAAAGTCTCATAAAGTGCTCTACTCTTGGCTTATGTAACAAATTTATAAGACTAGTCGTACCGTAATATTGATATTGTCTGCCGGACAGCACTGACTGTGGCTGAACAACAGCTTTGACTGACGACCGATCGGCACCGGACTCGACGACCAGAACCTACACTCAGATTATATTAATTTTTTTGTTCTTTATAACGCTATTCGAGTGGAGAACAAAAATTATAGCGAAAAACAGTGTTTGAAAAGTAATTGATGTCCACTAAGAAATTGGATGTTCGGCCGACAGTGGCCTCCGAACAAGTTGAGTGAGTGTTTTACACTTAGTTACTGGCTATAAGTGATGGCAAGGCTCTCGTACTCGGCTTACAAATCATATATTACTTCTCACGTTGTAATACACGACTCGATATTCGTGAACAAAAAAAGGTTGCGTTGAGAGGCCAGTAGTCAGCCGTCTGTCCATCTATTCAGTAGTCAGTTGTTCTCAATTTTGTTTTATCGGTGAACAAAACAAAGACAACAACGTCTACGACCAGTGGCTATAATAACAGCAATTTTTCATTTTAAATGCCTCACCAAACCAATCGAGATCTCCATTCTTTCGGCACTATTTATTGGTCACCAACTTTTCGCCCGTCGTTTCCCTTTCGGTGTTCGCTCTCTCAGTAAATGATTTCTCTTTCGGCTCATTATTAAAAATAATTATTTTTCGATGCGCTCACAGATGGAACACAAAAGGCGGAAATCAATTGGCGTTTTATTACTTACTGAGAGAAACGAAGTCCTATTTTCCACAACACTTTTGTTGTCTCGATATTAATATATTAAAAGTTTTCACTGCTTTTTCTGCTGTTTTTGCTCTCATTTTTGGGACAAGAAAGAAGTGAATGATCACTGAAGACCAGGCGATCATTGTTTGCCACCAGAAAACCAGAGACCAAAATGTAGTGACTTTTTGTGCGCTCATAACCTAAAGTAAAGGTAGAAATGTTTATAAAAAATGCTGCCGATTAGCCTCTAGCAAAATGGAAGATCATTTTTTTGGTAGTAGTGTGTGTCGTGGCAGAGGCCAACGTGGGAAAGAGCCTGGCTCTCACTTGTTTTTCTACTAAGGGAATAACTATTCGCCAGTTTTATAGACATATTTTTGATGGCAATTGTTGTGACCATAATATCGTGTATTCTCTCTCCAGTGATAGATATTTATTCAATTTTTTCTGTTGTAATATCAGTAATAAATGCGTTTTCATAGTGAGATCGCAAAGCATATGATATCTCCAGTCTGTGTCTGTGCTGTGATGTGTCGGTTGTGGCCCAAAGGCAGTCATGGAATTGACAACAATTTATGAATGTCTTCGCTCTTCTGTGCGACTCTATTGAGAGACGAGATGTGATCTCACAGTTTAATTAAGTGACATATTTAGACACAAATCCATTAGATTTATAGCTCGGATGCGAACAAATGGCTGTTCACCTCGTTGTTCCTCATTGAGACCCTGGTGTTTATGCCCGCGATTTGCGCCGTCGATTGTGTGTTCGCAAAAGTTTTCGCCAAACTTTCTCTATCTGTGGCTATAAATCTGGTGCTGAAATAGGAGCAGTTGTGGCTCTCGCCAAATTGTTATTGCATCTAGATTCTAGATGCTAGAGCATTCCAGTCTAGCAGAAGATTGGCGCTGATATAACGCGATCTATCAGTGGAAACAACTTTTTTATTATTGTAATAATTTTCAGGCCATTTGTCAGAAATTGTTGAACATTTTTAATTAGTTGTGATCGTTATTCCACTATTTTAAAGGCATAAACGCTTTGACATAATAGCTATCATAAACTTTTTCTCCACTCGTTTGCGAAGACTTTCAATTATTTTATTATTTAAATCCCAAAAACGAAATTTTAAAGCAAATTCACAATCTATTAATCACTGGATATGTCTTAGAATTTCCTATTATTACTGCACTTTTTGGTTGTGCCGTAAGTGCGGACCCAATGAATGGTCTTCCGAAGCCTTGAAAGGCCAGTCCTTTCCGTGAGTTTTATGCCACTATTAAAGACATTAAATGAATAATTATTTATTCGACGAGTTTTTTCTTTTCGTTTCGATTTACGAAATGTCTTATTGTTATTGTTGTGTACGATGTGTACGAGAATTGCCTGAAATAACTTTAATGACAATCAATTCATTAGAATTGTCAATAAATCAATTTTCATTAGCCCTACTCATGACCAGCACTGGCGGGCCGTTCGGGTCGTACACTCATTTGAGGTCATCAAACCATTTAATGATAATAGTGTTAAGCATTTATCATAAATACTATTTTCCATTTAACAAACTTATGTCACAATTACACGAAAAGGCTTTCATTTGATGCAAATAAAAGTCACAAATTTGGACATTATTTCAGTGAATGTTTTCATTGGAGAGCTCTCTCTGGTCTGTACAGACCTGTACCGCCACTCCAGACACGGACTGACAGACCCGGCTCACTCTCTCACACACACACTCACCTTCGAAAGAGGAGAGTATGTCTCCCCCTTCGTGTATATCACCTTTCTAATCTAAATTATATACATTTCCAAATTATTTTATCTCGGTTCAAGTGCTCGACACAGCAATGAGCTTGCATAAAACTTGATCTAGGACTAATTTGGTATTGGTGTGCGCACACTGTCAACCCGAGCACAGGTTTGGTGAGATATGCCGTAATGACATACCTCGGAGTGAGCACTAGTGGTGAGCAGTCACTACTGAGACACGACTCACGTCTATAGAAGTGGCAAAAGTTTTAACTTTTAACTTTTGATGGCATACATCTCTGGTCTGCACATACACTGCATATACAAAGGGAGCAGTTGTTGAGCGCCCGGGGCAAATGGGAAAGGTCATTCCGCTTAAAAGTTGAGGTTAACATAATTGCAGGTCTGATAAACGTACAAATAGTTAGAGAGAAGAAGCAAAAAACGGTTGTTCTCTCTCTGCGAGCACATTGTGTTCGGCCCGGAGAGCCAATCGGAGCCCAAGACCGGGCAAAGTATTTCTTTTGCAAACTTGTTTTGTCACTTTGGAGGAGCGCAGTGAGCACTAGAGCACAATGCAAGCCAATGCAAGCAATGCAACCTAGCTCATTTGGCTTTAGTGATCGTTAACTCCCTTTGAAGGCACGTTTTCGCTGCTCTTGGCTTCGAAATAATGTAATGTAATGGCAATCAGTTATAGCACTCTCTCTCAGACTGAGACCAACTAATGACGAGATTCTTATAATTACTACTCAGATATGGCGTCCATCTCTCCATCAAACAAAGCTCGGATCAAAGCAGCATAAAAAGGGACTCGACTTGCACTGAGCGCTGAGTGAGTCTAGCAAATGCTTTTTGGCACTCACTCGCCAGCACTGTCTGTACTGCTCGACAGAGGCAAAGATGTGCCACTACTCTGCTAGTTGTCGGTCGGGGCCGCCCGTGGCGAAGCTGAATATCACGAAGTCTTGCCCGACAACTACAACGTCTTGGTTTTGGTTTGGTCTCAGACTCGGAGCTATAGTTTAAATGTTTAACTGCTTATAGAATTGAATGGCATTTATATTCTATACTATTTTCTCATTATGTGAGAGAGCAGTGGTATCTTCTGATGGCTTCCCACTGAGCACATCATTAAAAGGTGGGGGGAATCGAAACAAATTTCATTAATGCACCTCAATATATATGATGGCCAGCCAGCAGTGCCAGTGCCAGTGCCAGTGCCTGGAACACAAACACAGCATACTCTGTATAGTGCTCTGAATTACTGAATTATTCTGATAATTATATGAATAAAGTAGCGATTGGTTTGTCTCTCAGCTCTTGGTTTGTCTGCTCTCAGTATTACTCTCTGTTTATGTCTGTCCACTTCCAGTCTCTATGGGAACTGTGTATTAATGGCAAACACAATGCCAACCATTCAATGATATTATTATACATTACATAATGATTTGGTCTCTCTTTTTGCTGTTCATTATAATCATAATTAGTAGCAGTAGTGGTGAGACATAAAAATATTTATATATTCTTCTGCTTTATTGGCAGATATTATGTATGGTTGGCACGAAAACTGGCTGTTAGGCCACTGCCTCTGCCTATGCCTAACCAAGCACAAGCACAATAATAAAGCTCTCGTTGCTAATTCAGAGCAACTATTTTTCATATATGCCATGATTATCGCCAATTCCTATCGCTACTGAATTTCCATTGCATTCACGATAATTACATTCAATGGAAATTAGTTTTGAGAATTCACATCCACTCGATGTGAATGCTATGCAATGATACCATAAATGATACCATTATTTGTCATTTATCTCAAGACAAGACGATTCGATAGCCATTCGACAAATGAGTGATTCCTATCATTGTCTGAGCCAATCACAAGCTAATGTGATCTAGATAATTATACCTTATTGCCAATTGGCCTGTACTCGCTTAATACCGGTGCGATTGAATTTCAATTCGGCAATCATTTAATTTTAATGTGTTTATGAGATTGTTATGTCTTATGTCGAGTGCAGTGGTTGTGTTGAGGCGCTGGCCGTTCGTTCACTCAGCCAATCGATTTGGTCTATCAAGGGGTTCGCTACAGAGCGAGTGACTGCCTCGGGCTAACTCACTAGATTAAAAATTAGGTTTGTCTCGGCTCTCTCTCTCTATCTCTGACCAGTTTTTGATTGAGCCCTCTCTCACTCTGTTGCGAGTTTGACGATCCACTCGTGGCATCGCTTCGTAATGTATTTCTCATTGAATTTCGTTGAATAAATGATTCGAATTTTTCGGAGAAATTTTTGCTTTGCTTTCCATTTCGTATACATTATGAAACAAATTATAGACTAGTTTTGAGCCATTAGTCAGTTATTCCGGATTCTGAATCAAATGATTTGAATTTTGGGCGTAATTTGAATGAATAATTCTTCGCACAAATTCTTGTGCCGCACACACACTCACCGACACACCACTGCCTACACGACTACACCTTTCACAGTCTGATCGTTGGCTCGAATCAGTCAAAACGTCAGAACCCGGTGTCTGACACCGAACTATAGACTCACTGACGGCGAGAATCACATCTGAAAACAGAAGTGTTTGTTAATTCAGCCAAAAGTGACATAACATTTAAAGTTATCGTAATTTCAATCAATCGACGAAATGCTTTATCTTAGGGCCGACACAATGCCTGTGCAGTGCACAGCACTCGCCTGTGCGGGTCATATAAATTATTGTTATGTCATGTTTTCTGAAAAGATTGCATAATATTTACGCTATTATTATATCGTAAATAATGTTTAAACAGAATCAGACTTCAGATTAAATTTCTCGATAACTCGTTAACCAATTAATGTCTAATTCAATATTTGCACTCAACTTATAGACCAGTTGTGCCGAACTGTTCAATGAGGTTAACGCCGGTGCTGTCTGTCTGTGTGCCCACCGCTGCCGTCACTTCCATCACTTCCAT
Source organism: Scheloribates latipes (assembly GCA_034698225.1). NCBI lineage: Eukaryota > Metazoa > Arthropoda > Arachnida > Sarcoptiformes > Scheloribatidae > Scheloribates > Scheloribates pallidulus. Next base: position 12,084 of record JAQGBE010000038.1, on the reverse strand, counting down.
CACTTCCATCAGTGGCATCACTGGCGGCCATCACTGCACAGCACACCATAAGACCATAAATAATATCAAATCCTATTAATGTGTGAATGAAATTGCATTTGTTTATCGACGCAAAACTGTTTTGTTTGGCTGTCCGTCCGGTACCGGTCTATCCACTGGAACTGTCTATTCAAGTGCCAAGCGCACCACCAAGCTCACATGCCTGCCTGCTCAACATGAGCAAGACAAACAGACTAGGGTGCTGTTTTGACAGCCTGGCCTAGAATTAGCATAATATATTTTTTGACCATATATTTTAGCTTCACTTCACTCTTGGCTATCAGCGAGTGTCGGCTCGTCAGTGGGACCCACCCCTTGGCACTACTGATCGGACGGTTCGGGCAGACCATACCGACCATACAGACCATAATGACTTTGACTGATGACAAAGGTGTGAAAAGTCGGCGCAATTATAAGACCAGTACAGTGTTGGCCAAAAAGCCTACACTTATTTTGAATAATAAATTACACACTTCTCCGGAGTCTCTCTCCTCAGCGCCCAAAACATCACTACTTTTTTTATGTCAAACATCGCGTCTATTCTTCAGATGTAAGGCACAGGCGATGGCAAGACTGCTATTAATTATGCGGTCCGTCCATAAGCAGTGCGGTTAAGGCACGCATTCGACGTCAGGCCATCCCTTTGATTCACAATACAGGCGAACAGTATTCGCGCCGATAATTAATTTTTGAACATTTTTTACAACAAAAATGTGATTAAAATTTTGGTTCTTTGGAGGGATGTGTCGAGTGTTTAGTAGCTAACCGTTCGGCCGTCTGTTTGTTCACTGCTCACTGTTCAGTGCTCAGTGCTCAGTGCTCCTGTTCACTTTCTAATTGATCGTTTATTTATTGTCTGCTGGCTTTGTCAGCTAGCTAATCGATTCTCTCCATTGTGTTCGCAAGCACACACTTTTTACCTGGGCTTCCGATAATTTAACTTTTCATCAGCCGATAAATTAAAAATCTTTATCTACATCAAATGGTTTTGATATGCAACTAGCTAATTTTTTCAATTTAAACATTATGCAAAGCCGAACCGATATTTAGGCCAAGAAATTTGTCAATCAAACGCTGTCAGACGTTGAGTAAGGCAATTGAGCCGATGGTTGGGCACTGCACGACACGGCACCGACTCTGGTGTGTCGGCCCTACCGTCTGCGATCACAATTAATCTTGCTCATCTGTTCATCTGCTGGATGTGCTTCATGTGCCTCATATTTCGCTACATATTGCACACCGACTTTCAACACACGCCCAAAGTTGGCTCTATATGTATGACAAGACTGACATTATGGCCATAAATAACCTGCTCTCCACTTTCACCTACACCACACACCAACACAATCACCTCGCTAATCAACATCTGAGCGCTGCCGCTCGCCAACCATTATCTTGCAATATTTCCCAACTTATTACTTACCGGCCGATAATTTAGTTTGCTTCTTCTATCTAGGTCGTGTGCATTTTATTCGTGACATTCTAATACAAATCATCCATCGACACATTAACACTAACTTGTTACTTTTATTCTCTCGGCTATATTGCATTGCACAGACTGTAGTGAGCCATCTGTCGGATAAGAATATCTAGCTATGAATGGCATTAGTCACTAAGATTCTGTTTGATCTTGTCCTTGTCCTTGTTCATTAGGTATTTTTAGCATTCAGTTTTTCAATAAGTTATTATAGATTTTTGAAACTATTTTTGTGCAAAAGTTTCAAACTTTCAACACTTTTATCGCATTATTTCTTCTCAAATGATAATCAAATAAATAGTTAAGTCTAGTCTTCATTTGTCAATCAAGAGCTTTCAACTCTTGACAAGATCGACAAATTGCGCAAATTGTTATCGTCTTTGGTTCAATCGAGCATTCAGTCATCTGGCAATACATATATTTGCAAATTGCACCTTGCAAGTTGCGTCGTTTCCATTGCTGTCATCTCTAATCAAAAGTGTTCTCCTTTTATGAGTGCGTTTGGACATTGAAACCGAAACTGAAGTCATAATTGGAAATTATTATAGGAATTCAAAGTGGAAATTAACTTTCAAATAATTATTGCGATCAAAGCACTAGCAACACTAGCCAAGGCAATAATCAAGGCAATAGCCAATAGTTCAAAGCAATAGATAATTTCAAAACAAATTAAAATTACTCTAAAATTGCATTCACTGGAAGTGAATCACTGTTTGAGGTACTCCTGCAAAGTCTGTGTCCCTAAAAGACTAGAAGTCATTTAGAAACGGCTCTTACGATAATCGATTGGCAATTAGACAAAACACATAACACGATCGCAATTTTGTTCTTTTGCCAGTTTATCTCTGCCTCTCTTTCTCACTGACTTTCGATTTGCATTTAAATGTTCGGCCAAAACCACTGATAACTACCGCAAAACCATTTGGTCGATGATATAAGAAAAAGATAATTCTAAGAGAGAAAAAAACTTGTTTTTCTATTTCTTTCGTTGCAATCGCTTTAGTCTTGATTTGCATTTCTATTGAATTTGATTATTAACTCGCAATTCGACGCATAAATTAATCAAATTAAAAATACGATACTTTTATTTTGATTTGCGTGTGACTATAGCTAAGCTAAGCTGAGCTAGCTAATTTATTATAATCTCCATCTTGATTCTAATTACTATCACTATTATAGATGCAATCGGCGATCACTTCCTCAACGGTCTCCACTCTGGAGTGTGTTTTGACCGCTAATCCGTTCAGAAGTGTCAGTTGGAGTGACCGCCGACCTGTGCTCGCATTCAACTTCTGGGGCGCTCTCTTGTAAGTCCTGTCCCGGAGTTATGTCAAATGACACTTTGCTTATACTTTTGAATTGATAGCTCCTTATTTTGCTCGAGCAAATGCCAGCTCTAAGTGGGCTATTGTACGCGTAAGCGATAGCCAACAGCCCAATAGACCCAATAGACCTGTCTCTCGAGGCTCGTGTTAACAAATTTATGACCAGATGTGGTGTTCGCGGTATCCCTTCCCTTATGATTACCAATTGAATGGAAACATAATTTTCCCATATTTTTCAGTTGCGATTGTTATCGTCCGAAATGATGAGACCGTTCGAGACATAACAAGGTATCGACTAATTACGCAAACAAGCGATCCAGTCGTTAGAGACACTCGAGAGCCCACTATTACTCCGCACACACAATACCCGTCCAATTCAAATGCAATTTCGTTTGGCTCTCAATAGATATTATGTAACAATAAGAGGCAAACGATAGGCCAGTAATAAGTTTGCCGTAAATTGCTTTCTCTCAAAAAAAAAGTTGTGAGACATTCACTGCTCGTAAATTGCAGTGAATGTAACAAATGTCGGACTAATTTTCTAAGTGTGTCTGTGCTCGACAACATGCATGCCTGATGAGCTTTCAATCTTACTTTGCGTTTTCTACCTTCAATGTTGTGTGTAGTGCAACACAATCCGATTCATTAGTCATCGATGTGATAAATTCAGTTTGTCAAGTGATAAGCCTTTCACAGCGCTTTTTAAATGTCTCTGTTCTGGCTTTAAAAAAATTACATAACATATTTCCCAGGTTAATTTTACATTAAATGTATATTTTGTTGAATAGTTTTGGAAGTGTTCTTGCTCAATTTTTGGCAGATTTTTTTTGTTCTCTCCTCGAGATCTATAACTTGAATGTGTTGTCGAACAGAGAGTTTATAAGTGAAAACAATATATCACAACAAATGAATGCATTCAATGAATGAATAATTCATACGAGTTATGCAATTCGAGTATCGAAAGGGAAAGTGCAATATCGCCGCCAATATTGTTCTTGTTCTACACAATCGTCCCGAAGGCAGTCAACAACAAAAACAGAGGCATTAAATGAATACGTTTTGAATATCTAATGCCTGAGCAGCAAAAAGTAGCTCGTTCATCATCAAATCTCATCGGGATTAATGGCAATTTAAGTACAGCTCTGGTACTTATGGTTCCCAAGAAATATTTGATGTGAAATATCGTTCCGATCGTTGCGTTGCGTTTGTGCCTCTAATGTCAAGGTCTTCACAAACAGATTCGGTTATAAATGTGAGTCAAAAATCTGCAAAAAATATTTTGAAACTAATCGCAAAAATTGTTTTAAATTAATCCAATAGTTTTACGATCAGAAATCCTGCGATTAGTTCTGTGGTGTTCTGTGCTGTGTGTGGCGGGCGGTCTGAGTCCGACGGAGCCGATGGGGTCGAGTGGAGCCAAACTCGCCACCAGTGGCCTACTATAAAGTCGGCTCAGGTAGAGTCGGCCACTATTGCCCACTGCGGCCGACAATGGTGTGGAGGGAATGGTATTGGGTTTGGGCGCCCCGTCGCCATCTCGGCTACAAATAGCACTTGGAATAGCAGTCGTGCTCACCGGCGGTGACTCCACTCCACTCGACTGGTGAGCATTTGAAAAGAAGGGCGACGTTTGCCGTGTTTTGTGCGATGCGTTTCTCCTCTATTCAAAAGTTTGCAGCGATCGGCGAAGACTCTGAAGAGACTCATCGATGCAAAAGTGGAATAAACGCATTAACTTTTGGGTCTGTATTGTTAGGGCAGAGCACACACGCAGGCCTTTGCATGGCTGGCGATGTGCTGGCGATGTGCTGGCAATGGCTCAGCCTTTTAATCATATGCACACCTATTCTGACGGTCAGTATCATCTGCCCCGAGAAGAGCAGTGAAGCACCAAAAATCAATAAAACCGGCGCAACAATAGTGTTCAGACATTTCTGAATTTGCATTTCTCACTGTTCCGTCCCTTCAGTCCCTTCACTCTTCATCGGCAGACCTTATCCTTAAAGTTGGCGAAGCAGTCATACAACTCGTGATTATTAGAGATAAATATAATGGTTAGACGAATGCCATTACATGAAGAACAAGAGATCCGCTTATGTCTGACGCTCGCCAGCCAATTCATTAGGCATTAGTTGAGGAGAAGAACGAAGAAAATGCAATAAACAAGGTAACTATTGTTTGGCGTATCACTCCATTTGCATTATTCGATAATAAAATTTTAATAACGCCCAAAAATAAAAGTCAAATTAAGTTTTATACTCATTGTAAAGGACGAGCGCAGACATAAAACTATTAAATTGGTAGCGATTACCAAGATTACCAAGATTATTAACATTCGTTTGGCGACTAATGTTGCGAACTCTCCGTTAAAATGCTTTTTTAGGAAGAAAAGGAAGGCTTTATATATAATTTGGGTACAAATTTTAGTTGGCGTTAGGGCTCAAAATCATTAACTATAGTCGAGTATGTATTTCACGATATAATTAATAGTAGTTTTTGTTGGCTCTCAGGTCTCGACTTCTGGTCTCTCTCTTTCTCTGCCATCGGTAACCGATATTATCCTTCAATTTGGACACATTTGGGGCGGTTTTGTTCGGTTGTGCTGATTGTCACTCATTGTTGAGTTGCATGAGTCGAGAGCCGACATAATAGCTCTGTTCATATATCGGCTCTCTTTCCCGATGTTTGCCGTCTGATTGTCTGCCTTTGGAAACACTTTTTATAACATGCGATCCCTCTCGTGGTGCGAAGGGAGGTCTTCCCCGTCCGCACAAGTCTTCACATATCATGCAATCAATTGATAATAAAGTCTGACACTAAGCACCCGAGCCTTCATTCAGTCATTCAGTTGTGTTGTGCCGACAAATAGCGCTCACAAAACATGATTAACTAATTTTTTATGAGTTTTCAAAACGATTTTTTGTAATTGTCTACAAACTTAATTAAAATATATTAACTTTGAGCGCAATTAAAATCAAAAATAAAATTTATTCGTAACGAAAGGAAATGTCAATTAAAGGGGACATTTGATGAAACCCGAGGTTAAAAAGACATTTCGGCTCATTGTTTGCAATTCTCTGCCAAAATATTTCATCACTATTATGTTCGCTTAAATTATCTAGATAATTGCGAATAGTCTCCGGAATACTTGGAAAAGTCTGAATATGTTAGAGTCTGAAAGAGTTTTGACAATAGAGACTAAATAATATGTTATGTCACGAACTAAGAATAAGGTTGATCTTGTCAATTCGAAATGTATTGTTTTGACAGCGAAGAGTGTCGACTCAGTTGAGGTCACATTATGAACAGCATATTGAAAGACGATATCTTAATCGAGATCCTCTCCAATCTGAACACTACAGACCTTTACTGTTTGTCCAGAGTGTCCAAACAATTCAATAAGTGCTTTGAATCGGTGTTGAGAACCATTAAAAGACTGGTCATCGGAAATGTCGGATTCAAATGTTCGGATAGAAGTCATCGCATGTATTGGCCGAACTGTATAGATCTAAACCCGATCCTTAAGACAAACCAGGACCTGTTCGATTCGTACCAACTGCTCACTGTTTATCAGGTGCTGCAGAAGTGTCCGATCAGATGTATTCAACTGGCTCACTTGGTTATCGACAAATATATCCTAGAATTATATGTCACGAGTATTGCAAACACTGTTTGTCTCTCTCTTCACAACTGTCTATTCGAAAACCAGATAACAGAAGACTTTCCGAAACATTTATATCACCTGATAATCGAAAATCCATTCGTTCGCCAAGAGATTTATAATTCAGATGAACTTTGGACTGAACTCAGGAATAGATTCTGTTTCCTAAAACAGTTGACTTCTCTTCAGAGACTGACAGTGATATCGAGCGGCGATGAACGCGACGATACAGTCGACTGCTTTTCGGATGTCATTGTGGAAACGCTGCCTTGCTCACTACAGTGGCTCTGTCTGTCCAGGGAGAAACCGCTGGTGTCGTCGATGCTGGAAGAGAGCATCAAGGACAGTTGGAATACTTTTGACAGCCTCGCTCATTTGACTCATCTGTATATCGAGTCCTACCGAATATCGAAAAAGTTTTTGTCGAAACTGATTCAAAGATTCGACTTAATTGGGTTTGGCTTCCAGTCCCGCAAAATCGGATGGACTGTCCTCGCTCAGTTGGCAGCAGGCCAACCCCGTCTCAAGTATCTCTATATATGGCACTCGACATTCACTCCTTCTCTCCAAGAGCCAACGGACGTGTTGCCATTGGAAAGCATCAAGGTACTCAGTCTATTCAAAACTCTGTTCAAGTCAACCATTCGAGACCACCAAAACTTTCTGCAATTGTTCCCTAATCTGCGGACATTGAGTCACATCAAGTCTGGAGTGGTTTGCAAAACACCCAACAAGTACTTCAAGATCTGCCAGACCTGTCATAACCTGACATTCGATCCCTTCCTCCAAGAGTTGACTTCACTCAACAAACTGGTTATAATGGACAGAGACATCAAAGCAATTATCAATGTTTTGCACTCAAGAGATACTAATTTAAAACAAATATCTGTTAAATGTTATACTTTTATGGCCGAAGACATGATTGAAGACATGGAATGGGATTTCAAACAATTGTTGAAAGCATTCGTTCAATTGAGTAAAGACAGTCCGACAGAAGTGTTTAGAGTCAATATCTTTGGTCAATATCTTGGATATTACCCTCTTAGGGTTGCCATCAAGAATTGTCCTAAGAATTTAATAGTTTCCCAATTTCCCGTTCCTAATGCATATGATTATATGAGATAATCAACTAGATCACATCAAATAATCTAATACAATAAATCAAATTCAATTCAATTCTGCTAAATCTCATTGGATTTAATTTAGGTGAAGATGACTCTAATCAATAAGCTTTTAGTTGAATTCTCAGCCATGTTTGATCAAGCTGACAATTATGCACATTTATCAAGCTATTAGCCACACCTGTCTGAGCGAGTGATTCAAAACGAGCGGTCAATCACTGGTTGGTTGAGCGCTGTTTACGTGTAATACTGTTTATGTTTTGGTGTTTTGACGAACAGCTGTTCTCTCGTTGACTGACACTTAAATCTATCGGCAATTTGTTGACCGAATCGGCAAACAATCGATTCAATCATTACAGGCATTGAAGGCAATGATAGTATCGCCGATTGGATGCCATCGCCGTTCAGTTGATATCGATTCATAGCTGTTGTCACCCCCGCTGACGATGTTTTCGGCACTTAAACGACTGGTCACTCACCAGAATGAGGACTCGCGGACGGCTGCCAATGCACAGGCAGTGGTCAGACCTCCGCACGGCGTGTCACCAATGGATCAGTTGCTGCAGAGGAAGTTCGCCAAAGGTGTCCAATACAATAGTGAGTCGTCGGATCAGTTTTGTCTTTTTATGGCCTAATTTTTGTTTCATTTCTGTCCGCCTCAGTGAAGATCATCATCAAAGGTGACCGCAATGTCGGCAAATCATCTCTCTTTCTCCGACTTCAAGGTCTTCAGTTCAAAGAAGATTATGAGCCCACCGATGAGATACAGGTTTGAATCTTAGCATTCATTGTTCATTTGTTCTGATGATCTACTTCTGTACCAAAGGTGGCGAGCATTCAATGGAACTATAAAGCGACCGATGATGTCGTCAAAGTGGAGATCTGGGATGTGGTCGACAAAGGGAAGCCTAAGAAGAAGTCTGAGTCATTGAAGTTGGACAATAAGACAGTTCCAGTCATTCCAGATGAAGAACAGCCGGCACTCGACGCCGAGTTTGTCGATGTTTATAAGGCAACTAATGGTGTGATTCTTGTGATGGATATGACTAAACAGTGGACATTCGACTACATCCAGAAAGAACTGTCCAAAGTGCCCAAGAACATTCCGGTGCTCGTTCTGGCAAATCACCGCGATATGGGTCACCACAGAGTGGTCTCTGAAGACCAGGTCAAGGGCTTCATTGAGCAGGTGATAGCCGAGGATGAGTCTGGTCAGCGACAGATCAGGTACTCAGAGTCGTCGATGAGGAACGGGTTTGGTCTGAAGTTTTTACACAAGTTCTTCAATTTGCCATTTCTTCACTTACAACGGGAAACACTTATCCGGCAATTGGAGACAAATCTGATGGAAATGCAAACCACTTGTGATGAGTTGGATGTGCTTCAAGAGTCAGACGAACAGAACTACGACCTCTTCATCGGTATGTTATCGGACAGGCGGCGAAGAATGGCCGACAAGTTGTCGAGGACAGTGAGTACAGACCTGCAGAACGGTTCCTCCGGTGTGCCGCCAAGAAGTAAGTCAATGCCTATGAATTTAGCACAAAAGCAGTCGCCGAACGGCAGCACAAACGAGCCGATTGTCAAGCCTTCGCCCAGCATTATAATCGGCGCCCATAACCCGCTTCCGACCAAATTTTCGGCAAACAATAGTCGCAATTCATCGCAAAACAATTTGCAAAGCCTTCAGTCTATTGTCACACAAACGCCGATTCAAACCAGTCCTAAAAGTAGTAACAAAACTGTCGATAGTGTCGACGAATTCATTCCCGACGACGAGAGGTCTTCATTCAAACAATTCCTCGACGAACCGATCGATACCTCTCTCAATCAAAACGATGTCAAATACGAAGAGAGCGATAGGTATTATGAAACTATTGATTTGATTAGTGATTCTATTCTATTGATCCGTTTCAGTGACAACGAGATCACTGTCAACAACCCGATGGTCGCAAAATATCAGGAAGAATTGGATCCGGAGGACCAGGTCTCGATCGGTTCGCTCAATGAGTTCACCGCAACTGCCAAACAGACGGTTAACGATATTATGGTTGAAGTCAATCACAACTCTGAGAATGAGACCGAATTGGAAAAGACGTTAACCAATGACAGCAAACGACCGATATTTTCGTTGAATACTCTTAACAAAGAGGAGAGGGTTAAGGGAGAGCCGAGTCTTAGCCCGAGCGCCACATTGACTGCCACTCCATCCAAGTCTGACACCTCAGAGATGGGCAGTGAGTCCGGTTCGGTGTCCACCACTGGCTCGAGAGGCACGAAGACTAAGGCCAAGACCAAAAAGAAGGGCAAATCGAAGAAGAAGTCAGACCGAAGTGGCGATGAAGACCAGAGACGTCTGGAAGAGTTCTTAGGGCCCGACCTATCGCACGACACACAGACTTACGAAGAACTGTAGCGAAGCAATAGTTTTAGAGCTTATTGTCGACTAATTATTGACTCAATTCGTTAATAATTTTTCATACATTTTAATCATATTTAAAGTAATTCTAAAAACTTTTTTTGTTTTTTATTATTTTGGTATTAAATTTTGACAACAGATTAAGTAATCAAATAAAATGACTAATCATTTCAAACAATTCTTCGAAAGTTCTGCTCATATTTCACACGAATATTCATTTCGATAATCACTTCGTAATTGAATAACAACTAGTGTTGGGCTGCTTTTCAGCTGCAGAAATTTCACTGAAATTTCATCGACGAGATTAGCGTTTCAGAGAAAATTTCAGTAACAAGCAAAGCAAAGCAATGCGCCAAAAATTTTCCTGAAATTTGCTGAAATTTCAAGAGCAAAATGAAAAGTCGTGAAATTGGCCCACGCTAGTTATAACGGTATAACGTATCGACGACTCTATTAGGAATAATTTATACTATGTATATATTGAACTCAATTTTTAGTTTGTGGGCCGTAACCTATTTTCAGTTACGTCACAGTCATGTGACCAAAACATATCTTACGTCTGAATGTATTGGCAATTTATAGCCTAGAAATAAACGAACACGATCATTTTTTAAAATGAGAACTAAATTTATTTATTTATTTTTATTTAAAATTCAATTGCTATAACTTTTTTCTTATATTATATACAAATTTATTTACAATTGCTATGAATTTCATATAATTATAAATTAGAGGGAATTTATGGTCAAAAAATACAATACAATCTTATATTTAAAAGGGTTAAATTTATTTAGGACGCTTGTAAAGTGCCAAAAAGCAAATTTCATGAAATTTCAAAAGCAAAATAAAAAGTGGTGAAATTGGCCCACGCTAATAACAAATTCGATAACATTTTATTCACAATTTTCAGGTCTTTTCCGACGAACTCTACTTAAACGAGAGATTGATTCGCAAAAACGATTTTCTCCATAAAAGTCTATTCATTTCTTCGTTGGGAGAAAGTGACCACAAATTAGTCGTTCATTTGATTATTAAATTTGACATAATTTTCAATAATTCCAACATTTGAATAGAGTTTGCGTTGAATAAGGTCTCGTAAAACTTGTGCTCTAAGATGGAGAGAGAAAACAACACATGATTTATATTCATATCCAAAGCAGTGTTTCGGACCGAAACTTTCGGCTATTGGTTTGTTCAGAGAATTACCTGAAATTATATGTGGAACACAAATGATCTCGACTAACGACTGACGGCCTTTCTGTCGACTTAATTGGTCTAACAGTCCATTCAATTGTTGGCCAAACTGTGTTCGCTCACCAATTCTGTGACCGAAGAGACCTAACATTCCGTGACTGTTGTGTTCATCGCCGCCAATGCACGGAACGAACGAATAGTTTAGGAACTGTTTTGATATCAGATAAAGAGTTGCACTCATCAGACGAGTCAATGAGAAGCCGATTACGACTATTAGTAAATCGTTTTCACTAATATAACTCTGTATTCGATTCAACTGAGAAACCAATTCAATCAAAACATTCTTCTCTTCAATCAAATCGAGTTTGAATTCTGAAAATGAATTGACAATAAAAATGTGACTATTCTTGGTCTGAGAGTTGTCGGGAAGCAAATCGACGACACTTTCAATGTTCAATAGTTTTGAAATTTGATTAACAAATGTATCACAACTTTTAGAATATATAACGAAATTCTTATCCAATTTTTTGCTTTCAAAATCGAAAATCAGTTCTTTGATCAAAGACTTGGTTTCAGAACTAAAACCAACAAAACTTTTGCCGATTTGTGACAACTTTTCCTTACATTTCATGCATTTGTTATACGAAGTAATGAGCGATAAATCACAGAATTTTGAATTAGAAATCTGATCGTAAGTCAACCCAAATATTGGTTTGATTTCTAACTGTTTGTCGTCAGAACTCTGTTTCCAGTACTTCAATTCAATTAATTGATTTTTTAGACTCAGATTATCATTGATTTGAATTAAAACTTTGCTCAGACTTTCAAACCATTCATCTGAGAAACGA
>JAQGBE010000037.1:0-37762 GCA_034698225.1 Scheloribates latipes | reverse complement strand
GAATGTTCTCTACCCATTGGTTCAAAGTGGGCTCAGTTATCTTCAGTTTGGTCAGAAGCTAGTTATGGACACACATCAATATTAACAATAACAAGCAAGTTCATTTACGCATTTACCGAATCCATGGCTTTAGAAACCGTGACAGAAGTGGTCATCGAATCCAAGTCAGTATTGTTCAAAGAACGCAAAGGAGAGTCGATTGCCATTTGATAACCGAATTGATTGGTGTCTTCAGCCGAAACGTTATCACTCAGAGGCGAACCCCAACCAGTAGTCGAAGTGTTAACTTGTCTTCGCTTCTCTGATTCGACCAATTCTTCGATTCGCTGTTCATTTGTATCAAACTTCTTTAAATAGTCGTCCAATTCGTTACGATTAGCAATAAACGACTCGTTGGCCGACTTATTGAATGAACGCCTGTTCCTAACGAATGAAGAATTAGTGTCTCCGGTCGGCGAACGCAATGGCGTTGAGCGGCGATATTCCCAAGAAGTGGCCGTTGAGTTCAATGAGAAGTCAGAAGTAGGTGTGGCCAGAGTGCCGTCGGACAGCGCCGACATGTTGGCCATCGATAGTTGGGTTGAATTCAGAGATGTATGTCTATCTAAATCACTCAAAGAGCTCATCTCAAAGACTGGACTGCTCTCAGAGCTAATCGTCCAGTTGTGGGCGTCTTTAGACTTCTCTTCTGATGGCTTCTTCTCTTTGAATCCCAATTCGTTTGGCTTCACTCCGAAGGCTATCATCTGAGCCGAAGTCAACTCAATGTCAGTCATCCAATACTTGGCCCAAACGAAGAGATACAAATCGTAGCCCATATTTATTAAGAGCAGTAAAGAGAGTAAAACATCTGTTCAATTAAAAGGACACAATTAATAGCAATTAATGTCTGATTAGATAACTCACCCGAAATGAGAACAGTTTTGCTGAAGAACCACCAGTCCAATAGACCGCCGATTAGCGACCATTTACTAAGATAATGAGATTCAATTGAAGAATGCGGCAAAACATTTGGTCAATCACTTACAGATCAATTGCCAATAGGAAGACAAACAGACCGTTAATTGCGGCCCAAATTAGCGAATGTTTTGATTGGGATAACAGTTTCCGTCGGCTGAGCACCGCATCCATTGTCGGGTTGGAGTACTGGATGGTTCTGAACGTATAAATGGTTAGCAATTCGGTGGACGACTGTCAATATCAATACTTACGACATGGTGTCCACAGGCGTGAAGACAGTGGTCAGCGGTGTCTGCAAACTGTCTTCGTTTGTCGTTTGTTTGGCGCCACTCTCTGCCCGACTCGGACGCCATCTGTAGATGAATTGGGTTGAGATATACAGCAGATCCTAGTTAATGGCCGATAAGACAAGTGACCTTGCTGATTGGCCTTATTGCACTGACTGTGGAGGATATAGCCTTAGAGCAGGTGACGTGACCTAGTTAAATTAATTTATTGGCAGCGGTGAGATCACAAACCAAACTGTGGTATCGTTTCCATAGCACGGGATGTGCTTTAATGAGTGGCAGTGCAAGCGATGGCATCACTTCACTGAAGAGGCGTTATCTCTGGCCATTTGACCAGCGATGCTATCATCAAATCTTTGAGATATCGTCTCTTTCGTCATCGCCTAATCGTAAACAATCGGAGATATATCTGGAACTGATTATCAGAAGAAGCTCTCGAATGCCGTCAACGGTTACCATCGATTCGCGATAACGAGTCAATTGTCTGAATCATGTCGACAACAGTGAGAGGTCTTCCCATCGGTCTGGTCGTCTTCGGCCGTCCGCAGCGAGTGGCCACTTATCGCGCTCTAGTCCTGGGCTTAACTTTCATCGCTTATACTGCATATCACTTATCGCGACGTCCACTGAGTGTAGTCAAGAATGTCTTGAGTCGTAACTGTTCCCAACTGATAGCACCTCCCGATGTGAAGCTGACCAACACTACGAACGATTGGTGTGATTGGCAACCGTTTGGCGGCGAAGACGCCAACACTTTGCTAGGTATGGTCCGACCCGTCCGTTGCAATGTTTGCTTCTAATGTTAATATTCTTATGGTTCTTAAGGTCTTCTGGACTCCAGTTTTCTGTTCTCATACGCCTTCTTCATGTTCTTCTCGGGCTTCGTTGCCGACCGATGTCATCTAAGATACTTCTTGGCAATAGGCATGTTGATGAGCGGCATCTTTACCTACTTGTTTGGCATCGCCTTCTATTACAATATCCATTCGTTTTATTACTTCATAATCGTTCAAATCATTTGTGGTAAGTCTGATCGCGTCCCGGGTCACACACTTTATATGATCAATGTATGATTTGCGATGTATAGGTGCGCTCCAGACCACTGGGTGGCCAGCGGTGGTCTCATCGGTGGGCAACTGGTTCGGCAAGTCTTCGCGCGGACTGATATTCGGTATTTGGAATTCGCACACAAATGTGGGCAACATCTTGGGTGCAGTGATCGCCGGCTATTTCGTTGAATACAATTGGGGCCTCAGTTTCATTGTGCCCGCGCTCGCCATCAGTGGCGCCGGTTTCTTGCTCTTCCTCTTCTTCACCCCTTGTAAGTCAATGTGACTCTCATATCATCACTTTTACTAACGGTTTATATTACGCACAGATCCGGAAGAAGTGGGCATTTCTTCTTATGATATAGACAACACTAGAAAGAGCAGGGTAAGTTTGCTAACACTGGTCAGTTATGTAATAATAGAAGGTTTCGTTCGATTATAGGGTTCTTTCAGTGATAATGAAACGAACCCGACTTCCAGTGAAGAGAACATCGATGTCATGTCGAGCAGCAATTCTTCGCAATCACAGCACAGACGGAAAATGAAACCAATCGATGACCAAAACAACTCATCGACTCTCGTAAGTCAGGAAAAATGGTTAGCATTTGAGTGCTCATTGATATCTAACTGATTGGCAGACCGATGGAGAGTCGGATCCATTGCTGACCGACGCGACCGACCCTAACGACAAACACGCCATCTCTTTCATGCAGGCACTCAAGATTCCTGGTGTAATAGAATTTTCAATGTGTCTGTTCTTCGCCAAACTGGTCAGCTATACGGTAAGCCTTATCTAGCGATTCATTAATTCATTCATGAATTGATTCGATTGATTAATGTTCTGACAGTTTTTGTATTGGTTACCGAAATACATCGGCGCTTCCAGTAATGATAATTATAGTGTTATTAAACAAATTGATTAACTGCTCGCTCATTGACAGCTGACTCGTCGTCATCCGACTCGGCATATCTGTCGACACCCTTCGACTTGGGTGGCATCATAGGCGCGGTTCTGGCCGGACATCTGGTCGATCGAACCGGTATGCCATCCAATTGATTACAATTGACTGCACAATATATCGCTCTGTCTGTGCCCCGTCAGGCGCCAGTGCCATCATCTGCATCGTGATGCTCGTCTTCGCAGTCCCTTCTGTAAGTGATTCGCCCTTTTCTGGTTTGTGGTGAGCTGACCGCTGACACTGACACTCACCATTTCTAGTTGTTCCTGTACCAATTGTATGGAAGCCACTCCGAGTTCATCAATATTCTGCTTCAAATGATCGCGGGCACTTTTGTCAACGGTCCCTACGCTCTGATTACTACTGCTGTATCGGCCGAATTGGGCACAAAAGTATCTAATAGTCACGCGTTGGCCACCGTTACCGCTATTATCGATGGAACCGGTTCTATAGGTATGAGATCTTTTTGAGAGTTATCATTTGCTAACCGTATTTGTGTGGATCAGGTGCTGCGATCGGGCCTTTCCTCGCGGGAATGGTGTCTGAGAGCGGATGGAGTAATGTCTTCTATATGGTGATGATCGCAGATCTCTTGGCATTGTTGTCACTGCTCAGAATCGCGGTTCAAGAGTGGAAGCGGTTGACCAATGGGCGGACATTGGGCGACAATGTGCCCATTGTCATCTAGTTTGATATGTTAAGTTAAGTTAAGTTAAGTTATGTACCATAAATAGTGAGTATAAATATTTTTGAATCATTCAATTTTAATTTCTTAATTTATTTTTATACGTATATATATTTTATGACAATTGTGTACAAAATTAGATGAAATAAAATGCGATTTCAAATCGATATCCGATATTATAATCGATTTGTTAAACACAATGAATGAGTTGAACGGATCCCAAGACGAGTCTAATCGTTGCCCTCTTGTCTCTCGCGAACCGCTTCCTATAAGAAGAAAGGAGTGTCCAATCATGTCAGGCCTCACGTGAAGACTCGAAGCTATTCTTACGCGAAACCTCTCCTCCAGAAGTGACAGTTCACTGATCAGGTCTGTGATGGCGTTCATCAGCGCTTCTTGAGGGGAGTAGTCAGCAGTGGTTTGAACGCGGAGAACAAACTCGTGCGTCAAAGGGTGCGGCACTTTATAGCCGGCAAACAAGACCTGCGGGTCTTTGAGGAGTTGCCTAAACATTGACAAATGGGTTGAGCGCTGGACTACAATGGCTGCCAAGAGTCCACTCGACTCACGACTGCGACTCGACTCGACTCGACTCACATCCGTATCATATTGCCGAGAGTGTGGTCCTCCTTCTGCACGGTGAAGATGGCCGCGTTGGGCACTTTCGTGTCCTTCTCGATGGCGATCCTAAACAAGTCAATCGGTGGTCAGTCAGTCACTGTCAACGAGACAGATGTCACTCACTTCTTCTCGCCCTCGAAGAGCAGGAATGACTCGAAAGCCGGCGGAGCGTTCATTGCGGGCGTCACTGACCACTGGTTGCAGACACACAGACACAGACAGACAGACAATCAGTCCGTCAGACACACAAATGGCTTGTTTGGGTTCGTGCGTAGAGGTGTGACAGACAGACAGACAGATAGGCATAGAGATAGAGGTGTGTGAGTAACTGTTGTCATCGCAACGGTTGATGCCTTCGTTTGTCGGCTTTGGTGGCCAAACAGATATAGTCAACCAAATTATGACCGCTCGGTAACCAATGGCCAGAATCAGAGTACAAGTCAGACCTCATATTGTGGTCACGGCGTTGGTCGCAGTGATTGCCTTATTATCTCTCTGTCCATCCGTCGCCGCCAATGCAAAGGTTGAGTCGTTTTTGTCTTCGGGCGACCAGACCAACAATTGGGCGGTTCTGGTCTGTGCCTCCCGTTATTGGTTTAACTACAGACATGTGGCGAATGTCCTCTCCATCTACCGAAGTGTCAAACGGCTGGGAATCCCCGACAGTCGCATAATACTGATGATCGCCGATGACATGGCCTGTGACGCCCGCAATCCAAAACCGGCCACAATTTACAACAACGGCCAGCACTATATCAATGTCTACGGCGATGACGTTGAAGTCGATTACCGAGGCTATGAAGTGACGGTTCAGAACCTGATTCGTCTGCTGACCGGACGCGTTCGCGAAGGCACACCCAAATCGAAGCAATTGCTGACCGACTCGGGCAGTAATGTCCTGATATACATGACCGGTCACGGCGGCGACGGCTTCCTCAAGTTCCAGGACTCGGAAGAGATAACTTCGGTCGAGTTGGGCGACGCGTTCGAACAGATGTGGCAAAAGAGGCGCTACAATGAACTGTTGCTGATTGTGGACACCTGTCAGGCGGAGTCGCTTTCGCAGAAGATTTATTCGCCGAATATACTGTCGATTGGGAGCTCGAAAGTGGGCGAGGACTCGCTGTCGCACCATGGTGACCCCACCATCGGCGTCTATGTGATCGACCGGTACACCTATTATGCGCTCGAATTCCTTGAGAAAGTCCAAATGGATAACAAGAAAAGTATGGCTCAGTTTCTGGCCGTCTGTCCAAAGCGTGTCTGCATATCGACGGTGAGTGTCAACAAAGACAACTACAAGAGAGACGTCAACAAAGTGGCTCTCAATGACTTCTTCGGCAATGTGGCCGCCGCTCAGCTCATTCTGGTGGACAACTCGACCGTAATCGACAACATAGAGATCTCTGGTGACTCGCAATCTGATCCAATGGAGTATAGGTTGGAATCGGCGCCGACTGACCATAAATGGCATTACGCGAACCGATTCCCGCAGTTTTGATACGTCTTGACTCGAATTAAAGAATTTTTCTGTTTATTTATTTAACAAATTCTGAGTTATATTTATATTTAAAACATATTTAACGAAATAATGATAAATAAAAAGTCGAATGTTTTTTGTCGAAAATGAGTTTTTATTATTTATTTAAAGATCCAATGAAACGGTAATCGAATACATGAATAAAAATATAGAAGAGTTGTCTTGTCTTAAGCGGACTTTAGTTTAGTTTTTATAAACCGATAAAACTTTTTACACGATTTGTTTGAAAGCCTAATACAAATACAATTGATTAGAGGCGACGATCGAAATCAATGTAACAAAAATAAAGGATAAGAAAAAGACTATTCTTTCGGTTAATTAATTATTACAAACAAAAAGAGAATTTTGATTATAGTTTAAGGAAAATAATAATAATATAATTAAATTAAAAATTATATAAATCTTTCGTTTAATTTCCGTAAACTTCGATCAGTATTTGAACAAATTCTTAGAGTATTTTAATGTAATTTTATTGCAATTGAGCTAATCGTCAGTTTTTGAGGGACTTCTCAGGCAATGAGAAGAGCAGACACTTGTCGACAGTCGACTGTGTCGTCAGAAGACATAGTTCTTCTCGTCTTTGAATAGTTTTTCAGACATTTTGTCAGACAATTAATTAATTTATTTGATTAACAAAAAGGAATTTAAGCTTTAATTAGACGACAAATAAGAATTGGCGTTCGATTGCAATCCAAATGATTAGTTAATTGTAATTAATCGACAAATAATTTCTTAGAGAGAGTGTCGAGAAATGTGTTAATAATTTAGTCATCGAATCGAATGAGAGTTTAATTTATGTGACAATCAATTTGAGGCCAATCTTACGGTTCAGTTAAAGCTTTACAATCAATATTAATGTTTAATATAATTACAATTAGAATCAAATATAATTGGAGTCAACTGTCGGACAGTCCTAACCGAGTCGTATGAGTCGGACAGTCCTAACCAAAAGTGTGTTTACCGATTGAAACCGCTGTTAAAGACATCCCTAATAATTGTGATATTAGAAAATGGTGTTCACAAGTTGTTTAACGACTTATCATATAATTGATAGTTAATAATAATTGATTTGTATTTGTATTTGTATTGTTAAAAGTTTGTATTATAGATTCCATTTGAATTATTCGTTTAAGCAATTAAGCGATTTAATTGACCAAAATCGACCATTATACTTTATTATTATCGTTATTATTTATACTTTTATAGTTATAGTTTACTTCGCATACGTTATACTGTTTGACCAAACACTGTATGTAATGTCGTGTTATGGTATGTCTGTATACGTATATCTGTAGTAAACCCTCGCTATCGCTGTCAGTCATATGCAAAACGCATTCATAGTCTCAACGCAAAGGGTTTTCAGAGAATTAAATAAAATTAACCAAAAAAACGAAATAATAATAAAAATGATAAAAATATATATATTTTAATGAAATAAAAAGCAATAAAAAGCTCAAAATGACGATAAGGTTTTGTATGTATAAAAAAGATATTAATACAATATTATTATTATCTTTTTAAACTTGTCAAAACTTCAAACTTTCTGTAGGTTAACTGTTTTGTTATGCATTGAACAATAACTTAACGAAGACTTTCTGGTGGTCTCTCCACCCGATCATCACCGGTCAGACCCAACGCACACAAGGCCTGGTCTGGCGCTCAGTTAGCGTCGGCACCGCATCGGATCGGTTGGACCGCCGAAGAGGTGCCGCACCGCTAATAACTATTCGTTTCATATCACTTAACACTTTAAAGACGGTCTCCGAGTCTATAGTCGCACAAAAGTGTATTAAAATTTGTGAAAAAGGGGTTTAGCGGCCGAGAAGTGGCGCGAGTGTTGTCTTGTGCTGTCTTGTGGTGGCGCACAGACAGCTTCACAGCGACAGATCAGATCAGATCATTTAATTTAACAACTCGTGACAAACTTGTAATGAGTTCGTTAACACAGCGCACAGCCATACGAGTGGTTCAGTCTATCAGTTCAGTTCAGTCTATGCCTGCATTGTCTCGTATGGTATGCTATGCTATGCTATACTCTTGGTATGGAAGGGAAGGCCTTTGGGAAGGCGAGGGAGACCTCAGTGACGAGGCATCGGGTCTGCAGTGTCTGTCCTGTCGTGTGTTAGACACGATTGGCAGCGATTGGAAGCCGACTCGAGACGACTGGCTTTAGAGTGCGCTGTACTAACACTTCTAATCACATTTGTTTTGATCAGATTTACAATTATTGTTAATATTCTTCATTAGTGTGGACTTCATCTGTAGAAGAGATGAACACCACTTACACACAGAACAAACACTTTCTCCAGAAAACAAACTCAATATTCAAATGAATTAAATTTAAAGTTTAAAAACCGAAACGAAATGTGGAAAATGAAACAAAATATTGAATGAAAATAATGAAATGAATTAAACGTTTATCGTTCATCGTATTTATGAGCAATCGTTACATTAAATTATAGACTATATGTTGAACTCAATTAACTTAATTAATAGACACCTCTGAGGGCGGCGCCCATTAAGACCATTAAAAATTGCTATGAATTCTCATATGAAATGAATTGTCAGAACACAATCAGACACTAAATAATTGTATGAATTCCTTTGACGCCAACCCTTGGCTCGAATGACACTTCGCCTAACAATTAGACCATTGATTTTGATTCTCGCAAAATCGCGACCAGAGATGAGTTCTCGACTCGTATGGACTTCGAAACACTCCAATCAGTTCATCAATGAAAGTAAAAATAAGAATTTTAATCATTTAATTAAATTATTCATTTATAAATGGCTTCGATTCTAATTCCGAGTCACTTTCCAGGATCTGGTTTTTATCATTGCGATTGATTATCAATTTTTAATAATGTATAATGGTTAAATGGTTCGAGTTATGTGATAGAAGATATTATTTTTGGCTCATAAGTTAAAGTAATAAGTTTTTGATAAAAATTAATGATTAATACTGTATAACAATTTATGCTCTGCTGGTGAGGGACTGTGTCCTGAGAGCCGAGATAGCGATAGTCGAGGTCTTGGCTCTCGGCTGTCACTACTGGTTGTAATTAATTGGCAATATTGTTGGTGTGGTTAAACTTGGACACAAAAATGGTTGCATAACAGACGACAAAATAAATGTATATATAGTTTAGACTCATTTCATAGAGTGATGTCTGGTTTGGAGCAAAGTCTGCGAGAGTTTGGCTTCTCTTAGGCTAATGACTCGTTCTATGACTTGATTTGAAATTCAGATATCGTAGGCTTAGAACCGAATGGAGACTGGAATGAAGTGGAGTCGGAGTCGAGTCGGGGCTCATGTCTGATAAGGATTTAAGTTACCGTATAATCCTATTAACTGCCCATCTTATGTAAGAAACTCTTTGTTTGAACAGCGAGTGGAACAAAGGAGTGCAGACTATGCGCTAACATGAAGGCTGTCTAATCAAAATAGAACTTAATTAAGCTAGCTAGAGAGCTGATCATTACCGGCCTATTTTAATTACAAATCGTGATGTGTAACCAATTACGGCCAAAATGTGAAAATACGGGCGTAAAACAGAATTTGCGAGCTGCGACTTATATAAAAGTGCGGCTTAATAGTGTGATTATACGGTATTCTGTGATTCCCTTCACTGTCTTTATCTTTGGTCAACAGCACAGCACCGAAATGGCATTAAATTACTTAATAGAGTAAAGACAAGTTAGCAATGTATCAATTGATATATAATAGTATAGAGTAGTCAATAGTCAATAGGTTTGTTGTTGTAGTGTTGTGTTTACGCTCTGTTCTGTTCTGGTCTGTTCTCTACTCTCTTCCATATCTTACTCAACACATTGTGTGCAACAATCAACTCGTCAGTCAGTCAGACAAGAGGTGCCAAAACCCCTCAATTAGGGCGTTCTCTGCGATCAACAATTGGTAGCATTGGATGCGAGAGATCTCAATCCCAATCAATCGCATCAGAAAACGGCTCTTCACTTGTTTTTATAGGAACTTTTGATTAAGGAATAAAACTTTTCTGTTTTATCTGTCAAACGATAACTGTATATGTGTTTCATGTTATATGTCGTTTAGATGTTTTTTGTAGTCGTTTTAGCGGACAATAAAACAAAAAGTGGATTAATTGCCTTCAATTGATTCTCCAAATGGTTCACTCGTTTTCACAGCAAAACCAAAAACAATTTTCTACTAATAATAAAGAATAAAATTTTTGTCAACTTTTTGTTTCTTTTGATGCTTTAATATATCGATCGCTGCACTAAAACCAATGTTAAGACATCTATTAGTTTCGCGAATCTGTTTAATATTTTTCTGAAAAATATTAAATGAGAAAATTGTTCTTGTTTCTCATTTGTGACCATTCACTGGCAATACGTGTGTGAGCTGTGAGCTGTGCACTCATAGTGGTGAGCCTGGCCAAGGATATACCTGTGCCTATGGCCCCGAGAGATTAATTTGGGACTGGCTTTAAAAGAACTGATGGATACCTAAATTGCATGCTTAGAGAAGCCATTTATTAATATCAGAGTTAATGCTTGCAGAGTTATCAATGGTTTTATAGTTTCAAATCAAAAGCAAAAGTCGAGCACAAAATGAATCGTCCGTTTTGTGTCTATTAATTTGGAATTTCTTGAAAAACTGATTAGCATTTTGTTGTATTGCAGTCACAATCGCTCACTTCTGAACGTATTATCCCTATTAATTCAATTTATAATTTGTAACAATAAATAAACTCATTTGAATAGAAGGTGAATAATAAATAAGTAAATTTGAAAACCAATGATATCTCTAAAAAAGAGAAATTAAAGACCTTTTTAACAGCGAAAAACTAAAAGCGAAATAAATAAGATATTCCACAAAAAGAATTTAAGGCAAATATCAAAAATTGTTTTTGTCGTAGAAAATGTTTTTATATGATTGTTTGGCACCTCTTTTCACACCGTTTTCGTCGAACCAATTCATAACAAATAACATTTCACTTATTTATTGCATTCTCAATGCGTTCACAAGAAGAATGACTGTCCAAATCACGGCAACTGATTTCAATTTAATAAAATATCACTCATAAGTCTTATTGCAATCTTTTGATGCACTCGTTTTAATACAATTGATTGTATTCTTTGTTTGTTTTGTAATGAAAAATAAATGTTACCAAAAACAAGACATTGTTTGACGAGAAGGCAAACGAAATTCGCGTTTAGAGCCCAAGTGATGGCAACGATTCGGAAACATTGCAACAAAAAAGTGATCACAGCTTTGAAAGTGACAACACTTTTAGTCCGCGATTCGGTCAACACTTTTGTCGGACGATTGGATCGCCGGTCAGCGCATTGAATGCGGAATCGCATCACTCGGTTCGGGACAATCACAGTCTATAACACTTGGGCTCTCAACTGATCACTGAATTGTCAATTCTGTTAATTGGATTGACCAAACACTTAGACCACACACTGTTCTGAACACTGTGTCTAACGAGGCCTTACGTTATGTACAATACTAACGATTGGTTCAATCGTTCTAATCGTTTAACGTCTAATTCGGACCGATTTAATCGTTCAATCAATTCATTTACCGCTTCTTTCTTTCAGAGTTAAGCGTAAACTAGAAATTATAGAATAGAAAATGTCATCGTTTCGAACGAATAACTAATAATACGGAGGGATTCGTAATTTTGTAATGTATTGACAAAACGTATGCTTTTGTTTGTTTGTTTGTTTAGTAGAAAAATTAATGGTAAGAAAAAAATGATTATTATCCGAATTATTATTATTATTTAGTCTTTGAAAATTTGTTTTATCCGATAGTTAGTGAGCGTATGGCGAATGGAGTTTATAAGTTATAGCGTATCAAAAAGCACCAAATGATTAGTTCCTCAAACAAACTATTATAGTATTATAAATCACAAAAGAGAGCCTCAAAGGCTTGAAATCACGTAAATAGCGATTCAGAGAGAAAACAGAGATTAGAGAGAATATAAATGTCGAAAATGGTATGAATTAATGAGAAACGAGACGATTATATGATTATATGAGCAACAATTGTCGATACCGTTTGTCACACCAGAAGAAGAGTGACTTCTCTTCACTGAAATTCGCTCATCAATTGATTAATTCTCCGGTAATTAGTCTATAGAACAGCGATAGAGATAATAAAGCGCTTCAATGGGCAGAGAAGAAGTGTTTCGCACACCTGATCGACACTATTCTTAATTGGCTATACGTTTTAAAATCTTAGAGATTTAAAATTCAAAGAGAATTATAGTAAACAATACAAGCGTTATATTTATGTATATATTATATTTATAATATATTTATATAGTATATAATAATGTTAATTCACTGATTGAATTTGAAAACTATCAAGATTATAGTTTCATAGAATAGGCACCCAATATATTATTATAGTAATACTTCTGCACTTCTAAGCCTTTCAATTAAATTATAATAATTATTATTTAGTTTTTTCTGTTTCGCTTAATATTAATAGTTAGCAAAAAATTTCAATTCTCTTATAGTCAATGACCTTGTTGTGAGACGTTTGTAATTAATTAACTTTTAGTTTTTCCCTCCTATAACCAGATAAGCCCTCTCTTTAACAAAACCCTCTGTTTTCGCCGACTCTTTTCAAGAGATACCTCCAAAACATTTTTTGGTAACCAGACGTGAGTTTGAGATAGAGTTTGAAAGAGACTGAAGACTGAAGTGAAGCACTTTTGTGAATGATTTGGAAACTGTATTGAAATACTGGACTCAAAGCCATATTCTTAGCCTTTCCTATCCTATCCGTCGCTCTCATATCGATTCAGATTTAAAATTTACAACAAATTCAATAATTATTTAGATTAAAGTTTTCAATATTTGTGTCGTTAATTTGTTTGCTATATTTCAGCCATATTTGTGTTTCGATTGATAGTTCATAGTTCGCCAACAATTAGTTCAACAAATTCTAGCACGATGATTCGTGCAATTCAATTAGCAGACATATTGAAAATTGCCTAATTTATCCAACGCTAATTTCGACTTGGTCATCATCATCATCATCAATAACAGGGTCGTGTTGTCCCTGGAGTTTTGAACAGACAACAAAAAATTGGTTGATATTCGCGGACTGAATAGAAATGTTTAGGCGATTGGCACAAAACGAATGGATTCAACGGCAAAACAGAACTAATCTGATAACTGATAACAGAGATAATGGATTAGCATTTGGTGCAGACTTCGGGCGCAATAAATGCAGAGCTTTTTGTCAGCAATAATGCAATGACTGCACACTTGACATAACGCGTGACATAAAAATCCAATTTTAGAACAAAAACTTTCTGATCGTTTAGACTATTAAAGTAATTAACTTTGAATTGTCTCTAATATTCGGCAATTTTGCAACACTTTTGCTCAATTGTATAGCATTTCATTTGAAACAACAATTCGAAAACAATCTTTAGATTTATAGCCGAATAAGACGAAGGTTTGGCGAGAAAATAGTTAATGCAATAAACTATTAAAGTATTTTTAAAGGATTTAAAAACGGGTTTAAAAAGCAAACTATTGGACCGATTCCCGCATCGATTTCGCTGTCAATGACATCAATAACTGGACGGTAGGGTTGCCTCCGGTCTCCAACAGATCGTACGCACCCTTTCCTCAATAATTTTCTTTCTTACTCAACGAACAAAATAAAGAGCAGAACTGAATTTCAAATTAGAATTTTGTTTTGGATTTGACTCAAATAGTTATTTTTGTAAAATAATTATCGCATTGTAACAGATTAAGCAATTTCTGGCGACCGTACGCCGAAAGTGGCGAATGTTAGCCGAATGTTAGCTAGCTAGCTCTGTAGCAGTTTGTCAGCATGTCAGCTTGCTGATTGGCTCATTTCACATTTCACATGGCTACTATCGCTAGGATAGTGTGTGTGCCGTCGTGTGTGTGTGTGTCGATGGCACTCACCAAGCGAAACAACATCTGCTGTAATACTATAGACAATATTGAACACAATTATCGCTGATGTATGTATGTATGTGGTTGTGGTGTTGGTGTGATACTAGCATGGTCATAGTAATAATGACCATGCCACTAGTATTGTATGGTATGGTAGTGTAATGATGGTAATAAATGCAAGAAGAGGTGAATCGGTTGAATTGAGCAAACTTGAGAATTTACAAGACTATAGCCAATTAGTGTCATATCGGTATGCATTGGTGTCTCTGGTGTTCGTCATGTTCTCAATGTTCTTAATGTCGATGGTATTGGTATTGGTATATAAAAGATCAATACTGAGTAGAGTGGAGTCGCTTTCAGTCTAATTGTCATATCAGTCAGTCTTACGGTCAGTGAATGGCTGTGCGATTGTTGGCCGTAATCGATGGTTGACTAGAGATTCAATACAATCGTAATGTCGTTCATTCGAGTAGTTGTGAAAAGTCTGGGTTTGGGTTCGATGTCTGGAACTGGTGTTGCGATGAAGACGTGTGGCTTACAGATGGAGTGGCGCTGTTGGTCGAGTCGGTGGAGTGCTGTTGCTTGTGGTGATGAGATAAGTGCTCATTGGCTCCGACACCCACACCAGTGAACAGAGACAGTCGAGACAGCGGTGACGCTTGAACTGCAGCGAAGCCCCCATAAGGATTGGGCAGACCTGAGAACGCGTCGTACGGGTTCGTTGAACTGCGAGACTTGTGCGCAGTCGGACCGGTCAGGTTGGATGAGGCGCCCGCCGCTGCCAACCAGGTCTGGTGAGCTGCCAGAGGGGTCGCCATCGACGTGGGGGTCGAGTACAGCAATCGCGCTGAAGTCATCTGTGCCGAACACGAACTGAACTGAACCATATTCTCCGGAGTGATCGGACTCGAGCCCGGACTCCGGTGCTGGTGTTGTTGCAGTTGCGACTGCTGGTGAAGGGCAGAGTTCTGGAGCGACACCAACGCACTCAACGGGTCGCGACCCGGACCCGACTGGTGAGCGTATTTCAGTTGGAGGTTCTGAGGGCTGAGGATATCGTCCGGCGTCGAGATGTGCGGCTGATGACCAATCATCTGCCCGCCCGACCTATGCACTAACGAGTGGTCTAACGGCGGCACAGAGTCCTCGTCGGTGGAGGACCTATTGAGCTGAGATTGTTCTCTGGGCGACTGGTCTGTGTTGGCAGCCAAAGAGTATGCACTGGGTGTCTGCGAGTGGACCTGGAGCAGGCGCGAGTGGCCCACTTGGCGGCGCTGGCCGTACCGTTTGGCGGGCAGTGTTCCGGCGTGGCGCTGCATATGGGTCTTGAGGTTGCCTGAAGAGGGAGAAGGGATAAGGGTGTCAGTCAGTTAGTCAATCACAGCACGGCATAGCACAGCACAGCACAGCACATGAGCTCACACGAGTGGTGTCGGCTATTGTCTGCTGACATACCTTTTTGAGAGAATGTCTTTCCACAGAGAGTGCAGGGGAAGCGGTCGTCCTTGTTGTGGGTGCGGATGTGTGTTTGCATGTTGCCCTTCTGGGAAAAGCTTTTGCCGCACACTCCACACGCAAACGGCTTCTCTTTGGTGTGCACAGACCGCACGTGTGTCTTCAGATTGCCCTTCTGTGTGAAACCTTTGCCACAAGAGTCGCACCGGTAGTCCTTCTCGCCCGTGTGGATCTTCATGTGAGTGTCGACATTGCCCTTCTGCGTGAAACTCTTGCCGCAGATCTGCTCGACAATAGATTCGATACATTGTTTACTGACACGACTGGAGTTAGTTTAGTAGAGGTAGAGGAACGACTCGATCGGAAGGGTTTCTTGTCGGACAAAAACAAGATAAATGCTCGTTCGATACGGAAAATATCATTCGTAGGCATTAAGGCCGGCAGCGCTTAAAGTGAAATTCACCTGGTTTGCCTTGCATGTGCCTCTAAGTGAAACTTTTCAATTACAGCGAGGAAACAACAAAAACATAGCCCAATGTTGACTATTATTTTCTTTAGACTTATTATGAGTTTTAGTTGTTTTGAAAAAGTTTTAATAATCAAAAGAGCAATAAAACTGATATAGAAATAGCGGTATTTGTATGGTATTGGGTGTCATTTGCATCAGTATGTCGACTATGTTGGCTACTTTTTAGCTAGATGCAAATCGACCATCCCTAGTCGGGATTAATTAAGTTAAAAAAGAACAAAACGGGTAATAAATGATTTATGAAGGACTTCAAGTGCTGGCCTTTGGTATACGCCAGACCTGATTGGACTGTAAAGTATGAAAGCATTTATTTCTGGCAAAACTAAAAAATGCTCTTGCTCCAGTCACTCGGCATGAGAGAGGCAATTAAACGAGCAGAGGCAGACTGGGCACACCAGACTCCAGAGATAACAGCAGAGATAAAAAGGTGACCAAACTCTTGAGCTGTGTGTGTGTGTGCTCTGTGCATACCAATGGCTGGTCGTTAGCACCGCCACCACAAGCCTCAGCCCCAGCCTCGCCATCAACCAGATCGCCAGATCCGGTCGACTTAGCACTTATGGATCGCCATCGGACACCACTGTTGGTGTTGTCGATGGCAATGGCGACTTGTCATTGGCGACTAGTGACTAGTGCACCGCCGCAGCACGTATTGCGCTAAGTGCTCTAATAGCTGATAACGAACTAGGTCATTTATTAATTTTCATCACTCCGCTCGGTCCCACTAATTGGTAGGAAGGTTAGGCAAATACCAAATGGCAAGTAGCAAATATTTACGAGCAAACGTCTTAGCGGCCGAACAATGAACAAGAGCATTTTATAGATCTGGTCGGAGACACCGACACCGAGAGCGACACATCTGCTAACAAGTTGTGACCAGAGCTCAACTGTTGAGAACAGGATTCTGACTATAAAACAAATCTGAGAACACTTAGAGATCGAGCAAAAAGCAAAACAAATAGTTTTATTGCATTTATCTGTATCTCAGTTCCAAGTCTTGAGTCAGAAAAACTAAGAGAAAGAGAAGACGACAATAGAGAAGGACTTGTACTCACATGACAGGCATAGGGTTTGTCACCGGTGTGTATCATCATATGGGTCTTGAGATTGCCTGCGACCAGAGATTCACACCATTATCACACTTGCAATTAATTGAGGCGAAGCCAGGGATGGCCACCAAAGGCCACAGGACTCACTCGGGACGGGTCACCACTTGGCTATCATTGTCTCATAGATACGGAAAGGAAAGGCTTATTAACGCCGTTCTCACAGACTGGGAATGACCAGCGGCTATGACCAGCTAAACGTGCTAGATCTATCACAATTTGTCTTTTTGAGGTTTGCTATCCACTAAATTATATTAAATTGAGCCTAAATTTAGCTAATTGTCTAGCAGGGTCTAGTTGGATTCAATTTGTGCTGAGCATGAGGAATTTCAGTGGAGTGTGACTAAAAATCTAGGTAAAATGGTCTGGTAAGCCGCATTCTGAAAAATAAGATTGGCGCAGGGTTTTCTTATTGTTGTGAGTAACTGTGGAATAATCCCTTCCATTGCCTGGAACAGCCATCCCTTGCACAGCGCGAGGCATACCTTTCTGTGTGAATAACTTATGACAGACCGGGCACAGGAACTGCTTGTTATTCGAGGCGTTTCTGTTCCGCGACATTGACGACGAGGCCGAGGTGGCCGACGGCCGTCGCTGCGACTGATGGTGATGATGATGGTGGTGGTGGTGCTGCAGACCGGGCACCGCAGCCGACGGGTGCAGGTGAGCCGGGTGTGGGTGCAGGTGGCCGGGCGGCACGGCCGAGAAGTGAGGTGGCTTGTGCTCGAGCGACTCGTTCGGGTTCATTCTGGCCGAGCACGTGGTGGCGACGTCGGACGACTTGTTGAGTGAAGAGCTGACACTAATTCCTGAGTACTGCTGACAGATATCGCACGGATACGACTTATCTTTATGGTCCGGATGCGGACACTTGTGAGTGAGTCCCGAATGGGGATGCGATGCGTGAGTTATTAGAATATCACTGGGAGAGGCCGAAGAGGGCCCCGCGACTGGTCCGGGAGAGTTAGCACTGGGATTCAACGACTGGCCGGACATCGGTCCGCTCAGTGTCGACATCTTCTCTAAATAGCTGGACGCGGCCGCCAGTTGCGAGATTCCCGAAGTGGCGAACTGCAGCGGATTCTTCTTGAGGAACAGGTCGGTCAGACTGGCCTGGTAGCCGGGCCATGGGGACTTCTGCGTGGCGCTGGCGAGTGACGGACTAACCCATGGGAATGCACCGTTTTGCATGGTGCATCAGCTGACCACACAGCACAACACTGCCGCCCCCGCAGTCAGCTCACGAGTGCTGACCACCGCTTACTTCGCCGCTTCAATACTTAGTTACCGAAGTTACCGAATTACCGAACGATTGCGGTTATGGTTTTCAATTTGGTTGAACACAAATTGGCACTAAAACTGAGTTATGTTTTCCTTATATTAATTATATTTACTTATAATCAGTGATTAGACGAGCGAAGAGTTCAAGCAATTAACGGTTTGTGTGTCTTCTCGTTTGTCTCGATGTCTGACAGTGGATCAGTTGCCGGACTGGCGGCCAGTTGTCTGCGGCAGAGCTCGTCTGACGAACGCGCGCCTCACTGAGTGAGTGTCGGGTCGGGACGACTGGGTCGGGGCTGAGGCCCTCTCCCGACGACGAATACTTGGCTGGCCTGAAGATGTGGCCGAGAGAGACGAGCACTGGTGCAGAGGCGGTGGTCGGGGGCGCGAGTGGTGGTGACGGAACTCTTGGAGTTGGTGTTGACAGTCGTGTTGTTGATAGTGATATTGGATGTATTGGATGTATTGGTGACTGCATTGGATGCATGGCATTGGATGCTAGCGACGGACGAGGCTTAGAGTGGCGTCGGTGGCGTCGGTCACTGGTCACTGGTCACTCTGGGAGCGGTTGGCCAGCGGTCTATGTGCATGTGCACGATGCCGCCCACCGAAGCATGAGTTGGACTCCGTCGGTGTCGGCCACGGCTCTGTCGACTTCACAGAGCTTTGTTGATAGGCTTTATAGTCGTCTTACGATCCGATGGCTCACTCTGTCTGAGTCTGAGTCTGAGTCTCACTGTCTGTGCGCTCGCAGTGTCTCTCTCTCTCCAACCGCTCAGTCCATCCGCACAGCACTAGCGCTCCACTGCTGTGCTTCGCGGGTGGGGACTGACGGGGATGGGCTCAAGGCTTACCACCAGACTGTATAAGCTCCAGACTCGCACCAGACACACACCGCCACTTGCTAGAGAACGCTAATGCCGAATGCCCTCCACGCAAATGCGTCTTGCCCGTGCGCCATGGTGGCTTGTACATGTACATCGTGTGCAAGGTGCAATCGATACACCTAGACATGGTCAAGTGCAATTGTGGCCACTCTTTCGTTCGTCACTTGGTAATTTTGTTGGTTAGAAAGTTTGTAAAATGAGCATGTAAACATGTAGCTGTAAAGAGAATGGTGCAAGACCAGTATTGATGATGACCAAGTACAAATGATTGCGGCGGATAAATTAAGCAATTTTAATGTGTTTGCTAATTGAGGCGCACGAATTATCGTGCTAGAATGTTAACTCGACCATAATTGTTGGCAAAGTATCAATTGAAACAAATATGGCTGAATATAGCAAAGATATTAAGGCTTTGTCACAGTTTTTGTCTGCTTTTTGTCGACACAAACATTGATTTTAATCGAATTGTTATTTGGATTGAATTTTTGTAGAATTTTTATTCTGAAACCAATGCGCGAACGACAGGAACGGAATGGAATGGCAGGAAAGGCTATGCTATATATCGATATGAGTGGCCGGTATTGAAAAGTGTGCGTTCAGTGGCGTTGAGTTCAATATTGAGTTTTCAGTTCTCAGTTCTGAGTCCTCACTCTTCAGACTCTTTTTAACTCTATCTCTAACTCTCCTCTGGAAGGCAAACAGTTTGGGTATCTCTTGGGGAAGGAGTTGTCCGGCGAAAACAGTGGGTTTGGTTAAGGAGAAGGCTATTCTGGTTATTGGATGAAAAAGTAAAATTTAATTAATTACAGAACGTCTCACAACAAGGTCAATGACTATAAGAGAATTGAATATTTCGCTAACGATTTACGCTAACCATTAATATTGAGCCCAACAAAAGCCTTACTCACAACCAAAGTCAAAGTGTGCATGGTAGATGCACATGCACACTTTAGAACTAACTCAGCTCAACTCAATGAGCGCGCCCTCTCAAAAGTGTCCTTCCATGTGCTAGATTTAGTGTAAATGATTATGATAATTGTTGATTGTTATTATACACTCTAATGTGTATACGAGTATTAATGTCTTACTATAATCATATATTGGATGCCCTTCCATAAGACTATAATCTTGATAGCTTACAAATTCAATCACCGAATTAACATTATTATACACTTTATATGTTATAAAATTTTATAAATATAAATACAAGTATTGTTTACTAATTTTGTTTGAATTTTACATTTTGTATGTATAACAAAAACTATACGAAATAACCTCATCTCTAATCATTGAACCGCTTTATTATCGTTGTTTTATAGGCTCTAATTGCAGGCGAATTAGGCAATTGATGAGCCAATACATGCCAACAGAAGTAATTGTAACTTATATATGACAAACGGTAACGACCATTGTTGTTCACATAAGCGTTTCGCTGACTTGACTTCATATCGCTTATATTCACTTTTAATCCGTAATAATTTTCCCTCCGAATTGCTATTTATTCTGTGGTATTGTACGCCAAATATATTTCGCTCTCTGGTCTGAGAGCTTCTTCAGTGACTGAACTGCTGGCCGTGCGGTGCGGACTGAGAGGGACAGTAAGCCATGGCTTAGGTTACCAGTGCTGAGCATTTGAAGCATTAAATTGGAAGCAATAAATATACAAATTCTTTGAACAAAATTTTAAATTGTTTATTAGCTTAGCACCTGAGTTGTGCAAGCATCTTTAATTCAATTGTTATATCATCTATTCAATTGTTATATAATTGTCAATATCATCTCACAACTTGCAAGTTTAAACGATTCAAAAGCTATTCTATTTTGTAATGCATTGCGACTATCGTTGGAGCTTTTCACTACTATTCCAAATCGAGGTGAAATTTCAGAAATGAAAGCTCACAACTTATGACATATAATCTAGATTAAATAGAATGCATCAATTAAATAAATTCTCAGATCAATTGATCAATCGATTCAATATCAAATTGAAGCTCAATCATCTATGAACTTGATTATTTCATTTTATTTTCAGTCTGCCCCCAAATTCTAGCATGATAGTTTGCCCCACCAATGGAGCAGTCCATGTTAAGTTAAGCTGGATAATCCACTTTCCTCAATAGTTCAAAATGACAAAAAAATCTTCTCGAGACAGTCTCTAAAAGAGCTTCAGACTCGATCACTCGGACTTGATCTTGTTCAATTGAGGATAGTCCTGTAAGTCCAACCAAACCACACGACAAATCTTCAATAGCTGAGTTTTGTTTTGGAGACAAATCGGCGTAAAATATTTAATATTCAATTATCAAATCATACAAGAAGCAACTAGATTATCGCATGTTATTTTCTCTAGATTATAGTAAAAAGTTGGCTCCTGTACATAAAAACAGTGGCCAGGCACATTTTCCGATCCCATGGCTAGTTCACCGGTAATTTATTCGCGTAATTAGCATGGGTTTTTTGAAATGCCTACTCAATACTTGATTTAATAATACTTTAATAGTTTGTTTGAGGAACTAATCATTTGCTGTATTTTGATCCGCTACGACCAAGAACACGCAAAAAGCGAGTTGAATGAAAGTGCACGGCCATTTGAGTACGTAAATTGACCGAGCTTGAGTTAGGCGTGAGGTCAAAGATATGCCCGAGCAAAGGCTCTTCTTTAGAAGTCAAGTTTTTATGAGCGAAACCACAATTTTGTCTCTGAAAGGCCACAACTCTTTAAGCCGTTCGGCCATTCGCTCACTTCTACCGCCAAAGTGACTGAAACAGCCCAGAGCTGAGCAAGTTGCTCCTTTGGATCTGGGTCAATATCTGGCTCCAATTGGAAAGTATACACTTGTAAAGTGTCTCTAATTTCCAATATTGCTGACTCAAAATGGCAATTACCTGCAGCCAATTATCTTATACCCTTGGCATCTATAATTCGGTTCTCGAGAGTGACTTTCCTGCGCACTGGGATCGGATCAAACAAATCGTAAGACTATTCCCTAAATAATGACACTAATGATTCAGATAATAATCATTTTTACTATAATTCTCCGCTAAACAAACAAACCCTACGTATTGTTGGCATTACAATAAAAAGTTGGCGGAGAGACACCAAACTATCCTTGGTCAAAGTTGATGTCACGATCTTTTAGGGAAAATTAGCCACTCTTAATGTTGGCATTAACTTTAAATGCAAAGCAAATCGGCCCTTTTCCAGATTGTGCACGACACAACCAAACTTCCATATTCATAGCATGCACACTGCACCATTGCACCATGCTACATTATCTGGCTATCTCGCTAATGCGATTCGATTTGCTCTTTTAATCAGTAGAGACCCAGACTGTTAGTGTTAGGCCCAGACTGTGAGTGTCCCGAAGCGAGTGATGCGATTCACGCCTTCAGTCCACGCAAGGGATGCGCTGACCGACCGATCCTATCGAGCGGCCAAACCAAAGGCCGACAGACTCTGCGAGGAATGTCTGGCAGCCAGTGATCACTTGTTGTAATGTCTTCGGAAACGTCTCCATCTCTTGGGCTCTAAACTTGTATTTCGTGACTGACTTTCCGTCAAATATGTCTTGTTTTTGAAGAAATTTATTTTTCATAGCAAACAACAAAATTTAATCAATTGTATTAAACGAGTGCATCAAAGAAGTGAAGTAAGAAAAGGAATGATATTCTATGAATTGAAATCAATTGGAAGTGATTTTAAACTATTCTTTTTCAACACAAAGAATCAGATAAAACGGAATTTGATTTTGTTGTTTGCAGTGCACTGAATGTCCGCATTTGGACGTACGATATGAACACACACTGACACGAAACAAAAATTTGCTTGGCTAATCACAATTAAACTATAAGTTATAATTTGCAACAATAATTATTGTTATTAATTCGGAACTGAGATGAGATATCAATCTTTGGTATAATGAGAAAATTGTTGTCCAAATCTGTCCGCACGAACTTCATTGTCACCTCTTTTTGTGACGTCCGTCAAAAACTTGAAAACAAAAGATTTGGAACAAAAAACAAAGTTATAATTACTTTAATAGATGTAATTAATTAGCGATTTGTTACTACAAACTAGCGATCGATAGAAAATGTTGTTGAAATCGGTGCAAAAACAATCCATAAAAAACATTTCTACAATATTTAATTTGCCTTAAAATTTATTGAAGAAATTCTTCTTTACTTGACTCTTGGTTTTTTGCTGTCACTTTGTGCTCGACTTTTGCTTTTGATGAACTATAAAATGCGAGATAACTCTTCTCCTCTCCTGTTCTCATTGGAAAAGGCATTGCCATAACTTAATCGCACCATAACTTAAATCCTTATCAGACATGAGCCCCGACTCGACTCGACTCCAACTCCGACTCCACTTCATTCCAGAGGTTCTATGCGTACGATATCTGAATTTCAAATCAAGTCACAGAACGAGTCGTTATCAGAGACACGATCGAAGCGATTCTAATGCCCGCCAAAGCTAATAAATTGTATGAACAGTGAACACAGGGCTGGGGTTTGGGTTCACATCCAAGCCATCCAAGGCTTACTCGAATTGAGTGAACGAGTTATGCAGCTAATGACAACAGGTTCATAATATCTCCTAGCTCGATATAGTTGCCTTTCCACTCAAACTTTGGATTAATATCCAAGGATTAACTTGAAAAATGCTAATTTCATATTTTCTTCGTTTTCTTCTCCGACCGATTGATTCCGCAAAACTCGTTCACACCATTGATTCGGTCCGTAAATGGCATTTATTTCTTGGGATTAGCGGCAAAACCGATCGTCTCTCTGGTCATTAGCCTAAGAGAGCCGACTCTCGACTCGACTGTATCGCAGGCTTTGCTCCAAACCAGACATCGAATGCTCTATCAAATGAGTCCAACCCCAGTGACCAATGCAAGTGAGCCATCTGGTTAGCAACCTAGACACAATCGACAGAATGCGTTTGCTAATGCACTTAAACTTACTCTGGAGTTAAGGACTAAAAGATAGTAAAGCAGAGGCAGTGTTCGTATCAGAAGCGCATCAGTTATTGTAGACCAAGTGAGTGGTAACTAATGCGCTTCATCTACAACACTTCAAGCCTTACTATCTTTTAGTCCTTAACTCCAGAGTATGCATCTTATGCATAAGGACGAGGAACTAATTAGAATTTGGTGACCAACTTGACAGGAAATATTGACAACTTCAGTGATATGCTGAGATGAGATGCGACCTAGATCAAATGGGACAATTGAATCAGAATGATGCTATTAAATCACTATTAATCCACATTAATTCTTAATTGCAATTTTATGTTCTTGATCAAAATGATCTGGAAATTCGCATCGCTATTGGCTAGTTTGTAATAGTTGCCAGCAAAGAAGAGGACCGCCTATATTAACCCGATCATTTTTTAATAATTAATTACTGGCATCAATTGCTAATTACTATATTACGTATTGTATTAAACAACCGTTCGAGTCGTTACGGATAAGGTGACTAAAAAAGAATTGACAAGTTTGAAATTAATAATCTTCTCTCTCTTTTTATTCATAAAATGTTTTTATTCAAAACTTTATCGTATTTGAACTTTTTATTGCTTTTTATTTCATTAAAAATATTTTATTTATCATTTTTGTTATTATTTCATTTTTGTGGTTAATTTTACTTAATATGTTTGAAAGCCCTTTCCGTTCAGAATGCGAGCGCAAAATCTGCATACGATTGACAGGTAAAGCCTTAAATTAAGGGATTGCCAAGGGCCATCAACATTAAATTCCCTGGTGTTCGCAATTCCCCGATTGTTAAGCCCAAAGTCGAGATACTTTTGAAACCAATGGTCTGCGTTTCGGCAATTGAAGCCAAGTTACTATGGTGACCTACACGTCAAACTGGATTAAAACTAAATTTAAACTGAAGTCGGACTAAAGTTAGCACAATTTGAGCGAATTTGCATCGCAAGGTTGAATCGAAAGTTCTGTCAAAATGTGTTGTAATTGACGTTAATTGGATCCGACCGACGCCTCTATGACTGAACTCCCTCGTGATTGTGGCCCAGACGTGTCAAAGCCATTTTACCTAGCTTGTCCCTGAATAGACCTGGACTGGAGCATCCCTGATTGGATTCCAGTAATTGGCTTGACGTTGCAGTCATCAATTAGCAATAAGCAATGTCATTCAGGGAATTTTCATCATTGCGTATCTAATGGTAACATAAGTGTTAATAAGTGTAAAGCGATTGTGATATGAATCGACTTCTCATTAGCTCTTATGCATTGAAATAATTCTCTTTGTCTGGATTCTCATTCTACTAGACTGTAGACTCGCATGGAGTGTGGAGTGTGAGCTACCACTACATGCCTGTATGGGGTGTATTATAATATGAAATTCTTGTGAAGTGCCCGTACAGCCAACAGCCCGTACAGCCAACAGCCAGCACAGGCAGACTTGTGCATTGGCAGTGCCATCAAGGAAATCCGCATTAGAACAGCGCCTAACCTCACATTTAGGTCACTTGAACTTGTGCTGAGCTGAGAGGGAACCAAACCTGTATTCAAATACTCTGAACCATTCGGACACCATCTGAGAAGATAGCAGAACTGTTGAGCTCACTGTTCATCACTCGATATCTTCAGTTGTGTTCTGATCGATGTGCAGACAGTGAGTCGACAGTCCAATGAAGCCGTCCTTTTGGTGCGCGTCTGCGATGTTCCTCATCCTATTCATCATCTACTTGTCTGCAGTCAAGTTCGTCCGCGGACTGGATGTCGAGCTCACTTATCACGACCATTCTTCGATGACACAAATCCTCAACTCCTTCAGGTCGAATCATCCTGACCTGGTCCATCTATACTCCATTGGAAAGTCAATTCAAGGTAACTGTTCTAAAAATCGCAACTCGCCAGCAATGTCTGATCTTGCTCCAATAAAACTTTTAAAAGTTCCTTAAAATGAAAAGTTTCTCCGATTATCACATGTTATTGACTTATTTTATGGCTCAGGCCGTGACCTATGGGTACTCCTGGTCACGAAGAACCCCCACGAAGAGCCTATTCTAAAGCCTAATGTGAAATATGTGGCGAATATGCACGGAAACGAGGTTCTAATCTGATTTATGAGCTTGCTTAAATCATAAACTTATGACTTGTACCTCGATAATATCGAAACAGGCTGTTGGAAGAGAGTTGATGTTGCAATTGATCGCGTATTTAGTCAACAATTACCGAACCGATCCGTATGTCAAGTCTCTTCTGGACAACACTCGCATCCACATAATGCCCTCGATGAACCCTGATGGATTCGAGGCCTCGGTCGAGGGACAGTGCACCGGGGGACAGGGAAGGTGCGCCCGCCATAATTTATTCTGTTCATTAGATTTAATAATTTCGATTTAATCTAGATATAACGTGCGTGGCTTCGATTTGAACCGAAATTTCCCTGATCACTTCAAGTCAAACAATAAGCAAGAGCAACCCGAAACAACTGCTGTTCGCAATTGGATACAATCCGTGCCATTTGTATTGTCGGCCAATCTTCACGGCGGAGCTCTGGTCGCGTCCTATCCATACGACAATACACCGCAATCGAGTCAGTTCTTCATATGATTCAAACAATTATCTTGCTAACTTTAGTTTTGCTCCACACGCAGTATTATCTCAGTTCACTTTGCACTCTTCTGAAAGCCGAACGCCTGATGACGATGTGTTCAGACACTTGGCCACACTTTACTCGATGAATCACCAAACCATGCATTTGGGTCAGCCGTGTCCCGACGGCAGCACCACTGGCTTCGTCAACGGCACCACCAATGGCGCCGAATGGTATCCATTGACAGGTAAGTTCATGACTAACCCATCGCTTGTTTCTCAATGAATAATGAAATTGCTTTTGCAGGTGGAATGCAAGACTACAATTACATATCAGGATCTTGTATGGAGATCACTCTCGAATTATCATGTTGCAAATACCCGAGCCGTCAAGAGCTACCTCGATACTGGCGGGAGAACAAGATAGCTCTGCTCAAGTACTTGGGCGAAGTGCACCGCGGCGTCAAAGGTCTGGTGACGGACGCCAACGGCAATATCATTGCCGGCGCTCAGCTCAAGATCGTTGGCCGCGATATCTCATTCAAGAGCTCAAAACGCGGCGAATTTTGGCGAATTCTGTTGCCCGGCGTCTACACTATCGAAGTGTCTGCCCCGGGATATGAGAACACATCGCAACAGTTCTCCGTAGAGGACGGACGCATCACTTTGCTGAACGTCCAGCTGATGCCAACCGGATTCGTAAGTAACAAGGATTCACCCGACACAGAAATAACCAATAGATCGATCGATAATATCGATAACCATTATTCTAACGTCACATCTGATGCACGTAATAGTCATGGGATTGGAGACAAGGTCTTAATAAGCACGAGCAACAGCAATAAAGACTTCTCTGGCCTGGCGCTTAACGAGGACCCAGGCAGATTAACGCACAGTCGAGCCATTAGTTGCCACTCGAAGCCACTAATCCTCTCAATGACACTAACACTCACTTACGTATTGATTGCATGATCTTCGGTCTCTCTATCGGCACAACACACCAAACGACCTAACATTTGGTTGCGGCCAACAATTGCTCAATATTTACCCACCGATATAAATATCTTGTAATTCCCCTTTGCATTAGCGTCACAATCAGCATAATCAGCAAGGTGCAAACAATCTGGGACTCGCATCTCACGCCATATCAGCCTCGCCCGCAATCTCGCCGGTGCTGGCGTCCAAACCGCAGTTCAATCTGTCGCCGTCGAGTCATCTGACCCGACCCACGCCCACCGCCAACCCGTTGGCGCCGCACCAGTTCTCATGGCCCTCGTGGCCCGGCTCCAGGATCTCGCACACCAACCAAGTTAATAATAATATCAATACAGCAAACACCGCGCACACCAGCCCTGCCTTCAATAGCCTGATCAGTAATCTATCCAATAGACTCAACTCGTGGACTAACAATTGGGGTTAGTCTGGCATTAGTGCACTTAAACACTTAAACAGTACTTATTGTAAAATATTTCCATTATTTTTATAACTATTAATTTTAATATTATTTTTTATTTTTATTATTTAAAATCTGTAAAAAGATCTGAAGACAAAAACTTGCTTGATTGCACAATTTTATAGTGAATAAGTACAAAAAATGACATTGACAACTTGTATAAAATATTTGCCAATTAAACAACTTGCACATTCCTGCGTGTATTATCACAAATGATTTATGAATTTTGATTTGCGAAAAATCGATAAACGTCTGCCATTGCAATGTTATCTTGATGATAATAATCTCAATAATGGTTTGGGTGCTTGGCACTTTGGCAATCATCAAATGAGTTAATAAAGTTGAATAACATTGTTGATTAAATGGTTGTCGTAGGTGTCGATTGTCTGAAACCAGGTTAAACCAAAACTGACAACAATTACCGATTGGCAATGCGTTGTAATGACAATGAGGGACCTGAAGTGGCGTCAAGTGCCACAAGTGCCTTGTTCATGCCTTGTTCATCCTCACAGTCAATACAAACGAGCAGTGGTTTGCACAGAATGGCACAAATCAAGAGAACCCAACCTTTTTTAATATAATACAACAAAACTTATTATTAAAATCGGGCGAAACAGTCGTTTACGTCCAGTGATTGTCTTTTGAGTTGATATCTCGTGAACTAAGGCACGAATCGCTTGAGTGGTCGCCGAACAGCTTTAACGGCGATTCACTCACTACTGCATGTATTTGTGGTCTTCTATTCAAATGTTTGATACATTTATTTAAACGAAGAATTAATTTAATGAAAATAATTATATGAAATTCATTTGAACCGATCGTTGAGTCAATTAAAATAATTCACTGAATTTGTATCTCAAAGCCTATGAATGCGTTGAATGGTTGAGCGAACCTCTACTCTAATGAGAAATTATAGTCACACCTAATGAACACAATTTAAAGTTTTAGGTGGAGTTTAGTTAGAGTTTGATTCGGTTCTGCTCTCGAGTGACAGACAGACGGTATGCCGAGCCATTTGAGCAAGGACACTTTGCCGAGAATGCTCTGATTTGACAAATTTATTCAATTACTTTCACAAACTTCGAAATTCGATTGATTCGCAAGAACTTTAATGACCGACAAAACAATTTGAATACAATTTGTGAGAAAATTATCGGTTTTCTGAATGTTATGAGAAATTACTCCTAATTATAGCAAAGTTTCAAAACTTTTACGTAAAAATTGTCGCAAAATTCTGGTTTACAAGT
Source organism: Scheloribates latipes (assembly GCA_034698225.1). Taxonomy (NCBI): domain Eukaryota; kingdom Metazoa; phylum Arthropoda; class Arachnida; order Sarcoptiformes; family Scheloribatidae; genus Scheloribates; species Scheloribates pallidulus. The sequence continues at coordinate 8,200 of JAQGBE010000037.1, read as the reverse complement.
GTTAAACAAATGCTATCTCAAGCAGTGCCACAATCTGTGCCACAACAGCCGTTCCTCCCCTCCAACCGACGGCCACTCACGTGACCACAGCTCTGAACTTAAGACCGACTTTTGCTGGACTGAGACGAAAGTCAAATGAGTGTCAGTTCTTGTGGTGGCGTATGGCGTGTGTACTGATCAGTTGGTACTGCATTGCCTTACTAAAGTTACTAAAGTGAAGTGCAGTCCACTCAAGTTAGCAAGGTGAAAATGCTATCCCCGTTAGACTATGTGCTGCTGCACCTTGGCAGTCCGGGACGGTATCACGTCTTCTTCGCATTCCTCTTGTGCTGCCTTCAACTGCCCATCTCTTTTACGGGACTCATTTGGAACTATTACAGCGAAGAACCTCCTCATCGCTGTCTTCTGAAGCCTTCCGATTACAGTACACAGAATGTGACACTGAGTGAGAGTGAATGGTTCCCGACTGTCAAACAGGACAACAAAGTGAAGACATACGAGTCGTGTCTTATGTACATCGATGCCTACAAGCACTGGAAGGGCACTCAGAAGTGTGTCTACGGCTGGCAATACCGACCGCCGGAGAACGACCACAACCTAGTGATGGAATACCATTTGGTCTGTGAGCGCAAGTATCTGTTGGGCGCACTCTTCTACTTGTCTCACTTGACCGCAATCGTGGGCGCAATCATCTTCGGAATAATCGGCGACAGATGTGAACGAAAGTCTTCGCTAATGCTTTCGTTATATCTCTTTATTTCGTCGGCGTTTTCACTGCACTTCGTCTCAGATTTCCTTCAGTTCTCGATATTGTTCTCTTTGCAGACATTCTTCGCTGCGGTAAGCAATTGGTTAATAATTTTCTCACTAAAGATAGACATCTCGTTAGCGATTAGATTATTTTGAGACCTCATAAAACGGTTTTATTTATAGTTATCTATAGTTTCAGACCAACAATGCTCTCAATTGCTTCTATACTCCACTATTATATCACTCAATTCACACGTTATTAAACGCCCGATTGCTTCCAAACAAATGCCATTAAAGCTCGATCAGAAAAAATCAGAAAAAATTAACTTGTTATCGTTACAAGCAATTGATCAAATATTTAATTTAACGGTTAATAACTTTTCGATTATTCGTCTAATCGATTAATTAAATTCGTGTCAATAGGGTCTCCAAATAACAAGCTATGTATTGCTGGTCGAACTGTTCGCCACTCCATACCAATTGCGAGTCTCTCTCTACTCGATATGCTTTTACATAAGCGCTTCCCTATTCCTACCACTGCTGATCTGGTCAGTGAAGAACTGGCGCTTTGTCCAGTTGGCCCTATCGGCGCCGTGTGCCGTCTTCCTGGCGTATATGTGGCTATTGCCGCAATCGCCGCTGTGGCTGGTGGTCGAGGGACGACTCCATTCAGCCGAGAACCTCATCGAACGGCTTTCCCACCAAAACGGAACACAAATTACTCCGAGTTTTCGCTTGCATTTACACAATCTCTTCAATTCTGTGAAAAGTTGTGCGAATTACCAGTCGATGAGACACAGACTTTTGCCAAAGTTCTCGTCGCCTGGTCTTCGGTGGTACACTTTGGCCCACTTCTACCTGTTCTTTGTGGTGGCGCTGTCCACCGACGTCACAGAGCCCCAGACAATCAAACTGAATGAGAACCAGAAGGCGCACCACTTCTACCGGGCACTTATGGACTTGGGCTCGGCTATGATGCTCTACCACTTCGCCGTTCGGTAATACACGACGATTGTTATGTCCAATTATGGCCACAATTATGTCCAATTATAACAAGGTGCTCTTGCAGATTAGGGCCGCGTTTTGTGCAGTCGTTCGTTTTGATTGTGTCCGGACTGCTGCTAATGACCTCGATTACACTCCAAGAAATGCTTCCCAAATACGAATCAAATGGTATTTAATGCGCTTCTTATATAATATAAGGCATATAAGGCACGCACTGATTAACAAATTGCAGACTTCATTATTCTATGCGAGTCTTACTGACCAGCGCTCAAAAGATGCTGATTATGTGATAATTACTATTGTCGAGGTCAATAGGATTGCACATAATGTATGAATGATTTAGAAAAACTGTTCGTCAAACTAGTCTAATTATTGCTCAATTAAATAGCAAAAAAACGCATGCCCTAGGTTAAGCTCTATTCGGTCTAATTATGCAATTTGAAGTTCAAATTGAATTCTTTTCGCACACAATATAAACGATTAATTCGTATTTTTTTAAAATTATATTTATTATTCTTAAACTCGATTCTAATAATCTAATCGTTTACTCCAAAGTTGGCGTTAATTTCGATTACCGTTTACTACTATTGCCCTCGACTTTCGTACTGATTGCCCGAACTCTAATCATATCAGTGCCGGCACTCATATGGTTTCATGTGGTGAAGACAATGCCCACTGGCATTAGGTATGTCAGAAGTGACAGATGTGACCAAAATTGAAATGATCTTGATTGTCAGGGCCACCGGATTAGCAATTTGTTTCTGTTGGGCCCATGTCGGACAAATGGCAGCACCGCATCTAATTCTCTTGGTAAGTCATGATAATTGGGCTCAAAATGATGGTCTAAACGACAAATGGTTTGCTTGTCGTAGTCGGAACTGATCGCGCCTTTCATCCCAATGGGTCTCTGCGGAAGTCTGTTAGTCTGTGGCGGAGGACTGTCTCTATTGTTTCCCAATTGTTTCCGAAAGCCTTTGCCTAACACTGTAGAGGAAGCAGAAAACAAAACACTTCCGACAGCACTGAAACATAGGTATCCGAGTTATCGCGATCTGAAAAACGGCAAAATAAGTTCAGTAAATGTGACCAATGGTTGTGCCAATGGGTGCCCATCGGCGCTGAACGGCAACGTCTATACAATTGCGCCCAACAATGGCTACGACAAGACTGCGGCCAAACAATCGCAACACATCTCTGACATCAATCAGAATCACAATCTCTACGAACAGAGACTCGAGAGGCAAGAAAGTGCTGGCAGTTTGCCCCCGTTCACACAATTCCGTCCGAATGTGCTCTACAACGACGACACCGATTCCAGACTCTCTGATCTCGAAGATCTCAACGAAACCAATAATTGGAGACTTGTCTCCAATAATTACAATTCTAATCAAAAGACAGTTAATATTCAAACACCGAATCCGATCACTCGCTTGGATTCGTATGACAGCAGTCAAGGACTGAGAGATAGCGATCTCTTGGGCCGACCCTCGCAGGCGGCCAACAGATACCACTTAGGATTCGGTAACGTCGATGTCCGACGTCTTCGGTCCAGAGATTCTGTGGCGGAAACTAATTTGTAATTAATAATTAAAACAATTGTTGACTTACTTATATCTAAAAAGAGTTGATGTTTATGTAAATAATAATCACTATCAGGAGAAATTAATGGAATTTTACTTGGCCAATTTGATAACTCATCGGTCTTGATATCTCAAATCGATATCTTATTTATTCAATCAGTCAAATAATAATTTACTGGTTGTGTTAAGATTTTATATTAAGAGTCATCGAAGTCTTTTGAATTAACTTGTTAACATATTAAACATGAGTGAAATCTTTTAACTCAATATGTACTCTAATTATCTGTAAATAAATTCAAATAAAATTTAAATTATTTGCCAATCGTTTCCGCGATGAGTCAAATCCTGTTTACTTGTTTTCGACCAAATTCTGAACCCCATTATCAGTTTGGAATTGAACTTCATAGAAGACTTGTGTTGATAAACCCGCTATTCATAGCCAGATGGTCCGCAAACTCTCCAACTCTCCAAGATTACATTGATTTTATAAATTGTTTGCTATCTTTGCCATCGATGACTATAAATCCTCTAAACCTGGTTTACATCAAATTCATTCCGTTGTTGACTATTAGCAAAGTTTTGTTTAATATTTTGTTACTTTAAAGAACGAGTTTCCTTCGCAAAGAGAGTCTAATTATTTGCCAACAATTATAATAATTCATAAAATAATTAATTTCATTGATTAAAGTGAATAATGTCTACGAAGTGGGGAATTATTAGCGCCGGAAAGATGGCCAACGATTTCGCTGCTGTCGTCCAGGCCTTACCTAAAGGTGAACATCAGGTAAAGTCTGGCTTAAAATTACTTTTTTCAGTAGAGAACTTGATTTTGCGTCAATGTTCTAACCGAAACACATGTTCTAATCGTTCTAATTTGAACTTGGGCACCAACGCCAGTTGATTGCTGTGGCCGAATGGGAAAGCCATCTAAACCAAGCGCAAGCATTTGCTGGCAAATATAATATTCCAAGAGCTTATGGAAGCTTCGAAGAACTTGCAAAGGACAGAGACATCGAAATAGTTTACATCGCTATTGTCAACCCTTTCCACTATATGGTGGCCAAGTTGATGCTGGAGAGTGGCAAACATGTCCTCGTGGAAAAGCCAATGACACTGAGCGCCAAACGTAATCTTATTGTTCAGTTCTGACTCTTAGACTAATTAGTAATCGTTGGACTTCAGACACAGAAGATCTGATACGACTGGCCCGACAAAACAAGCTCTTCCTGATGGAGGGCCTATGGCCCAGGTTCCTTCCGTCTTACGAGTTTGTCAGGAAACAAATCAATGCAGGAGTGATTGGCGACGTGTACCACATCAGCGCCAACTGCGGCTCCCGACTGGCCCACGTGGACAGGATCACCAAGAAGGGGTTGGGCGGCGGAGTCATCGTCGATATGGGCGTCTATTGCGTTGACGTCTTCGCTCAGATCTACAGAAATGAAGAGCCCAAAGAAGTCCAATGCATCCGCGATCTGAATGCCGAAGGGGTTGATGTCCACTGTTCGGCGGCGTTCAAGTTCTCCGACAACAAGTCGGCCACAATCACGACTCACAGCTGCGTTGAACTGCCCCGCGAGGCGCACATCTCAGGCACGAACGGCTCGATTAAGGTATGTCCTCATCAGTGCCTTTATTTGGTTGTTTAACTTGAAAATGTGACCACAGATCAAACACATCGCCACCAGTGATAAGGGCGTCTTCAGAGTGTATATCAACGAAAAGGTTCATGAATTCCAGTCTAATATGCCTGACCTCGCCGTCAACTTCGCGGGAAGTCTTGGCCTAAACCATGAGATCAATGCCGTTCGCAAGTGTCTGACAGAGGGACGGATCGAGTGTCCGGTTGTGACACACAATGACTCCATATATTTGGCCAGAATTGAAGAACGTCTTCGGAGACAGTTGGGAGTCGTTTACGATTGTGATTTATAATCTTGTTATTGCTGTAATTTAGCTGTTATCTAGTTTATCTAGCTAAATAAACAAGTATTTCCGTTTCTAATTGGTATCGTTGCCAATATGCGATTGGTTCTAGTTCAGGGTTTGCAACGCATATGCCTACTCAGGGGGGGATTAGGGAGGGGATTTTTGGAAAATTTTCGCCAGGGGGGGATCAGGGAGGGGATAGACAAAATGGCGGCCGCCGCTATTTTTCGGCTAAATCCAGTTAAATTAAGCTTAATTACGTCCGATTCAAGCCTTTCTTTTGATTTTAGGCTTGTTTCGGCGTTAATTTAGTTAAATTAACGTTAATTTAGCTTAATTGTGGCTAAATCCAGTTTAATTAACGATTTAATCCGGTTTAAAATCCGCTTCGCGCGGCGGCCATTTCCGGGGATTAGCGATCTCGAACTCAGAGGGGGTTTTTTGAGATTTTCGAAAACAGAGGGGGGATTTTGGGCTAATCCCCCCTGTTGCATACCCTGTTCTAGTTCATTTCTAGTTCATTTTAATTCGACGAATGTCTGTGTCTGTGTCTAACTGAGAATTAAATTAATTTATTGCAGATGTTCTTGGTTATTCTCATTTGATTAATAGTTTTAAATGATAATTAGAGAGTACTTTTTTAATTCGAGTGTTTTATGGAAAATATTACTATCACTTGCTTTCGATTAATTGCAAGTTTATCTCATTTTATACACACTACTTGTGTATAAAGTCAACACAAGTTTCTACTTGTGGGCCAATTGCCAGATCACTTGTCTCCGAGTGAATAACCGTTTACATCGATAATCGTTTACTGGATGAGACCCGTTAGACCTTTGGATAAGTAATCTTGTTATCTATTGTTTACATGATATTTCGTATACTTAATAAAGGGAATACTGATCGAGGTGATTGCTTGCACCAATTTGGCCATCGGTTGATTGCCAATCGGACGCTAATCAAGTAGTCTAAGTCAGGCGACGTTTCGCAATCAGCAAACAAACGATATTTTCAAGTGATTTGCTTTTTATTGGGATTGCATTCACGAGAATCTCATCTTCCGTCACATGAGCTCATAATCGACACAATGGCTACAAAGTGGGGAGTTTTGAGTACTGGCAAAATTGCGCACGACTTCGTCACCGTGGTCAATCTGTTGCCCAAGACTGAACATCAGGTAACTTTTGTCTAGCATTTATCGCAACTAAAACTTTGCTCAGTTCGTAGCGGTGGCCGAGTGGAAATTGGATCAAGCTCAAAAGTTTGCTAAACTCCATGATATACCGCGAGCATATGGCCAGTTCGAGCAACTGGGCAACGATCCCGAGGTCGAGATTGTCTACATCGGAATCATAAGTAGTCTTCACTACCAAATGGCAAAAATGATGCTCGAGATGGGCAAACATGTGTTGGTCGAGAAGCCGATGACTCTCAACAAGACAAGTAAGCAAACCAAGCTAACTGTTGTCCTAGATCATTGCTTAAACATAATTCAGTGAAGTAAGAAGTTGAACCAACACATTATCTGATTTACTTTATTGATTTGATTGTTGAATAGTGTGTTCGCAATGTTTGGCAAATATCATCAATATTTGAAAAATAATTTTTCAGAAGTTTATTTGTGGTCGAAAAGTGTTTGATTAAATAGAAGTTTTAGTTTTTTAAAATTACATTTAAAAAGTAGAATCAAGTTTATCGTGCAAAATTCACTTTGTTTCATATTGAGCTATAATTCTTTAGTGTATTGCTGGGAAGTATTTATCACTAACTTTGCTGCACTCGACAGTGACCGAGGAGTTGATATCAATCGCAAAGTCACGAAATCTGTTTCTTATGGAAGGCGTTTGGACTCGATTTTTGCCCTCTTATAGACTGATGAGGGAACAGATAAGCGCGGGTGTGATCGGTCGTGTCTATCACGTCAACTCCAACATCGGCTCCAATATGGCTCACTTCGACAGAATCACCAAGAAAGAGTTGGGCGGCGGCACCATAATTGACATGATAGTCTACTCGATCGATATGATCGCGCAGATATTCGACAATTCACAGCCGGAACAGATCAAAGCCGTCGGCCATTTGAATGAGTCGGGTGTCGACGTTGACTGTTCCGCAGCGATCGCCTTCTCCGACAACCGAACGGCTACACTGACCTCGCACTATATGCTTCAGTTGCCGCGTGAAACCATCATTTGTGGCACTAAAGGTACCATCAAGGTAAGTCATCTTCATTGAGTACTTGAATTTCAATGAGTGGTGAACTTGATAGATGTTTTCATTGGCCGATAGCATGGAAGGTGTCTTCAAAGTGCATACAGTTTGCGGAACTCATGAAGAATACCACGACTTTAAGTTATGCAATAAGAAACTAGATTTGAATTATAAGGGAAGCTATGGATTCGGGTTCGAGGCCAACGCTGTCCGCAAGTGTCTGAAGGAGGGCCTCACGGAGTGCCGGGAAGTGTCTCATCGCGACTCTCTATACTTGGCCGACATCGAAGACAAACTGAGACAAGAGTTGGGAGTCGTCTATGACTGCGATTAACAAAACAGTGTTTTAGTTATCAATTGTTTATAAGAATGTCCCAAATAATTAGGTTAGTCTAATATCTAGAATCTAATGACCCTCGATATATCGTCGTGTGTGTGTGTGCCTGGATATCTCAAGGCTCTGACAGCTGTCGCTTTCGCAATAAATAACACTTGGCTTTCGATGAACTAATATCAAAGATATTGTGAACATTTGATTAAACAATTCTCGACTCAGATTCGATTCAACACAATTGAATTGGCCAGGGCTTGCCAAGCCTATGCCTACCCAGGGGGGGATTATTCGAAAATTTTGGCCAGGGGGGATCAGGGAGGGTATAGACAAAATGGCGGCCGCCGCCATTTTTCGGCTAAATCCAGTTAAATTAAGCTTAATTACGTCCGAT